>OX459034.1:63800900-64047464 GCA_949775005.1 Orthosia gothica | reverse complement strand
GTGTTTATTACCGAGCTGGTAATGTTGAACTACAACACTTGTGTGAACACTAATAGGGTTTGAAATTTAAATAAAACCAAATAGTATCCTGATCTAAGCTGGAATATATTTACTAAAATTTACACGAGCACAACTAAATCGCGGTAACGAAACCATAGCGAGAACTAATTTGACGCCAACGCCATCTATCGAGCATGTGGTCAAACATTTGAACTTTTACAAATTATCACTACGGTTTCTGCATAAACATACCGCCCACCAAGGACATTTAGTGGCGGAATGTCCTTCTTAAATTATCTTAAGTCTAAAATTTGCACTTTGGATACAGTATAAGTTATAATACTTCGTAAATTTATGAAATAAACAACAAAAATAAACAGACTTCAACAGCTCAAATATCTAAACGATTGTAAAAACTTAGTACATAGGTAAAATATGCGAAGATATAAACAAAGTATAAATAAACCTTTAAAATGTATAAAATAAAACATGGTAAAGCTTGTAAATATAAATTTGATCTTAAAAATAACATTAATGATTTGATCTGCAGAAGTTTTACATAAACTTGATAAAAAATAAACAATTCATTGAGCTATTGGCAAAACACATAATTTGGATGTTGGTCTCTTAATGGTGGAGGATTTAGTACGCAATGTGACCACACGGGTGACGTTATCATCGCCAGGGTGTTTCTCCACAACTCGTCCTAACAACCAACGACTTGGTGGTAAATCATCTTCCTTAATCAAAACAATGTCCCCAATATTGGGCTCTGGAACTTGGGAAGACCATTTGTATCTGTTCATAAGATTAGACAAATACTCGTGGGACCATCGTTTCCAAAAGGACTGCATCATTCGTTGAACTAATTGCCACCGAGTCAAATAATTTACATTTGAACTTTCATAATTTTTATCTGGCACATTAACTATCGGTTCGCCGATTAGAAAATGTCCAGGGGTTAACGGCAGGGGTTCACCAGGATCAGTAAAGTTAATAACGCCTATCAGTCGCGAATTTAAGCATGCTTCCACTTGATTGAGGAGTGTAGACATTTCCTCGTATGTAAGGGTTGAGTCGCCGATTACTCTTTTAAGGTGAAACTTTGTGGATTTTACACCTGCTTCCCAAAGTCCACCGAAATTGGGTGCATGAGGCGGTATAAAATGCCACTCAGTATTGTTTGCTTCAAGGTATTCTGCTATTGCTGGCTGTATAGAGGCCAATTGTTTTAACTCTCGGGAGGCACCAACAAAGTTGGTACCGTTATCGCTCCACAATTTAGCACAGTGACCTCGCCTCGAAACAAATCGCCGAAAGGCTGCTAAAAATGCCTGTGTGCTCATATCACTGACGACTTCTAAGTGAAGAGCGCGGGTGGACATACAAACGAAAAGGCATATATAGCCTTTGTATGAATTATGACCACGGCCTTTTGTCGTTCTTATGCTTATGGGTCCAGCATAGTCCACTCCGCTATGCAAAAATGGTCTTGCTGGTCTACATCGGACTGATGGAAGATCACCCATCAGTTGGTTTCTGACGCTAGCCCTCTGTTTTGCACAAATTACACATTTGCGAACATGTTGCTGGATTAGCGATCTAGCACCTATTATCCAATAGGCTGACCTTAAAAAGTTTGTCAGCAACTGAGGACCACCATGCAGTGTTTTCTCATGCGCATCTGCAACTATAAGATGAGTCAGATGGCTAGAATGTGGTAGGACTATCGGATATTTCGAATCTTCATCCAGTTCCGACTTTGCAAGTCGTCCTCGAACTCTTATGATACCTTTTGGGTCAAGAAAGGGGCAAAGTGACTTCAGTTTGCTAGATTTGATATTTAAATACCCTTTTTCTTTTAACTGTGTATATTCTGCTGTAAATATGTCTGTTTGTGTCTTCTTTATACAGGTTTCTAATGCTGCTTCTATTTCTGGATCCTTTAAATATGTACTATTGTATTTGTCCTTCTTTAAAAATCGTCGGCAATACGCAACTACTCTAACTAGTTTGCGCAGACTAGAATAATTTTCTAGGACTACATGCTCTGGAATTACAGCCGTATGAGCCGTTATTGTTTGCTCTAAATCTATTTTTAAATCCTTTGGCCTTTTGTACTCGATTATTTTGTTTTTCAGGAATGGCGGTCCAGAAAACCATAACTCATTGCTGACCAATGAACTAGGTAGTATTCCCCTAGAAGCGCAATCTGCTGGATTCTCCTTGGTCGACACGTGAAACCATTGAGATGAACTCATTGTACCCAATATTTCAGCAGTCCGATTCGCAACAAACGTTTTCCACCGGCTAGGATGGCTGTTAAGCCATGATAGCACTACTGTCGAATCAGTCCACGCTGAAATCTTTTGCTTTGGTATATTAAAGACCTCTGCAGACTCTGTCAATAGCTTGGCTAAGAGTACTGCTCCACATAACTCCAATCGTGGAATGCTGACTTGTTTGATTGGGGCAACTCTTGTTTTCGCAACCAGTAATGAAACATGCACTTTGCCTGTGGTATCAATTACCCGCAAGTAAACGACTGCTGAGTATGCTGCTTTCGAGGCGTCACTAAAACCTTGCAGTTCCAGTTCATCAGTTGAACTAGTCCCAAGCCAACGGCGTATTCGAACCTTGGCAAGCAACTTTAACTCTTCGCGGTAAGTACTCCACTCAGTTTTTAATTCCGTAGTTAATTCCTCATCCCAACTAACACCTGCGAGCCACAACTTCTGGATGAACACCTTTGCTACAACCACACTAGGAGCTAACCATCCTAATGGGTCGAACAAACGCGCTATGTCTGATATTATAGATCTTTTTGTTACAGGTGCCGTCGTCAGCGGTTGGAGATTTACTGCGTACTGAAAGGAATCTTCATGGCGGTTCCAGGTTAGTCCTAATATTTTTGTAGTACTATCTATTTTAATTTCTCTGTCCTTATTACTTTGTTCCTTTTCCTTTACTATCA
Organism: Orthosia gothica; assembly: GCA_949775005.1. NCBI lineage: Eukaryota > Metazoa > Arthropoda > Insecta > Lepidoptera > Noctuidae > Orthosia > Orthosia gothica. The sequence goes on along the minus strand of OX459034.1, from coordinate 64,044,490 downwards.
TGTCCTGTTTGTCCTTGTTCTTAATGTCCTCATTTTTTATTCCCTTTTGACCTGTTTGCAGAATTCCTTCATTCCTACCCATAAAACCTATTTTATCTAATAATTGCTGATTGTTGCTGTTCCATTTCTGTAACGTAAATCCTCCTTTTTCTAATAGTTTTACCATTTGATTACAGATTTCTACACCTTCCTCGATTTTGTTACATCCAGTCATTAAATCGTCCATATAAAAACAATTTAACACTCTGTCTGCTGCAAGTGGGAATTTGTCTCCTTCATCATATGAGACCTGCTGGAGCGATCTAACTGCTTGGTATGGTGCAGATGCTGTCCCGAAGGTCACCGTTATCAGCTCATAATCTCTGATTGGCTTTTCAGGATCGTCTCGCCAGAGTATTCGCTGGAAGATAGCATCTTCATCGGCCACTCTAACTTGACGATACATTTTAATTATGTCCGCCACTATACCAATAGCGTGCATTCTCCATCTCATGACAGTGTGTCTTAAATCTGCTTGCAGCGTTGGTCCTACCATTAGGGTGTCGTTTAGTGACACTCCGTTCTTATTCCTTTCTGAAGCGTTAAAAACAACACGAACCTTAGTCGTGGTCTTATCATTTCTTATCACCGCGTGGTGTGGTAGATAAACGGCTTCATCTTTATAACTATCGTCATCTTTTACAGGTCTCATGTGTCCTAATTTTAAGTATTCATTAATTACCTCTGTATATTTCTTCTTTAAATCTGTATCCTTACTTAATCTTTTTTCCAACGATTTAAATCTTGTTTCAGCTATATCGCGTGAACGTCCGGCTTTACAAGCAGGTTCTTCATCTCGAAATGGCAGTCGTACTACGTATCTGCCAGTATCGTCTCTTTTAGTAGTTTGAATATAGAATTCTTCACACCGCTGCTCTTCTGGATTAAGTAATTTATGTGTGTACGGTGAAACCATACAGTAATAATAATGCACTAATGCTTATTCGTGCATTTTACCTCATTTCACTAATTGATATTAGTAGAGCATTTAGTACTCGATTAGCGGTCATCGCGTGTGCTCCCTCGCTCCTTTGTATTACTAAACCTTTGGTCCGAATAATATATTAATTGTTGACTTTATATGCAGTAGTATCATTTAGCCATCTTCCTAACTTTCACATTGGTCCTTCGAGCTATCGGGCGGGACCTCGCGAGTGTTAGTATTCGTTTTTCTTTGGGGAGTAACGTGTATTAAGTAACTTGTGAGTGAACTCGTCCAGAAATCAGCATATTGGATTGCAGTGATACGTATGAACTGTGGTCTACTTTTGTAACCGCAGTAATTTAGCAAAGCATTTGTAGCAAAACCCTAGCAGCACAGGGTAGCGTTGCAAAATTAGTAGCAGAGCACCGTCCCCAAGCATACCAAGCAGCGGGACATCAGCGCCTCTAAGACAGGGCAATCAGCATCTTGAGCAGAACGCAGCACATCGGTATCTACAGCAGCAGGGCGTCCGAGCCCAGCTACATCAGAGCAGCAGCGTTTGGAGTGCAACAACAAACCAGCGGCAGTCGAAAGCCAGTTTCGAACAAGTAAGATCTTTCCTTTTTATCATCATAAACAAACTAGCAGCATAATGGAGGAGCTTTACTACCAGCAACTTGAACTTAGCGAGTCAATCAAGAAAATACTGATAAATATAAAAAAGGATAGCGCCGATAGGAAATCGGACGACTATTTTAAAAGGCGACTAGAGTTGTTAGAGAGGTATTGGTCAGATTTTCAGAACAATCATTTAGCTATTTGTCAACATGGGGACAAAGATCACTCTTATTTTATAAATTCCGAGCATGAACAAGTTAGCAAGCTTTATACAGCAGCCAAGTCTTTCATCAATGAACAACGCCAACAGTTGTCAAGCAAGCAAACGCCTATGAAATCCGTTAGGGGTACTCAACCAATACAGGAGCAACAAGAGGAAGCCGAACTAGCAGCAGCAGGACCAACGGGTTATAAGCAGCCAGCAAAAGCCAGCATTTTACGTACAATGGAGTCAAAAGGCTCTACCAGCAAATTAGATGACATGCTGCGTAAGCAAACAGCTAATTTCAAAGCATTCAAGAGATCAGCAGGGCTTATCGACCTAGACTCCATGTCCGAAAAATGGGAGATGGAGGACGCCTTGAGAACACTTCAAGCGCGCTGGTCGCAGATTGATTCCCTCCATTGGGAGATAGATAGCGAGACAGGTGGAGAGGAAGAGGATTACGAAGAAGTGTATACTCAGCATGAGCGATCATATATTCTGTTAAAGAAAATGATCAATAAAAAGCTATGGAGCGTATCGCATAGAGAGCATTCCACACCTAAAATGGATATACCAGTATTTTCAGGTAGCTACCAACATTGGACGTCATTTAAGGACCTCTTTAGCGAAGCTATTCATAACAACCCTACCTTGTCGCAAGCGCAAAAAATGCAATTTCTAAAAGGGAAGGTCAGGGGCGAAGCAGAAAAACTTATTCAGCATCTACCTATAAGTTCCAATAACTATCATACCTGTTGGGAAATCTTAAACAATCGGTATAACAATAAAAAGCTTATATTTACGTATGTTATAAATACTTTACTAGGCCTACCAAGTACGCAGCATCAAACGCTAGGTCATATTAAGAAACTGCATGATGTAGCACTAGAAAGCTTGCATGCCATACGGAACTTAGGAATTGATATCAGCACTTGGGATCCGCTTCTTGTGCATTTATTAGCGCAGAAGCTGGATAGCGAAACGTACGGAGACTACATAGACTCCCTTAAAAATTCCAGAGAGCTGCCGGTACTGCAGGAATTCTTGGACTACTTAGAAAGCAAGTTTACGAGCCTGGAAACTTCTCGCAGGAAGCTCGATCAAGCAACACCGAAACCAACTCATCATACTAATAGCGATGCTCCTGAAAACCAAAGGGCAAGACGACATAACCCGAACTTTGCCAATAAATACAATAAGCCACAGCCATATTCAAATTCCTTACACGTGTCTACCACAAAATGTCAATTTTGCGGTCACCAACATGCCATGTTTAATTGCGTAAAGTTTTTGCAATTGCCTAATGAAGCAAAATTTAAAACAGTTGAAAGATTGAAATTATGTCGAAATTGTTTATTTGATCATAATGGCCAGCAATGCATTTCCGTTAAGCGATGTCGCAAATGTGACGGAAATCACCACTCCGTTTTACATGACGCTTGCTCAAAAAATATATTGCATTCAAGCAACGTAGCAACAACAACAACTGAACCAAATCCAAAAGACAATGTTGCAATGACTGCGCATGTGTCTCAGAATGATCCAGGGACGAATGAAGTATTGTTAGCTACAGCCTTGATAAAGGTCGCGACGATAGATGGATCGTGTCATATTTTAAGGGCTCTCATTGATCCTGGATCACAAGTGTCGATAATAAAAGAAAGTACAGCAAAGAAATTAGGATTACGTAGATCTAAATTCAATGGATTGATATGCGGAGTAGGTGAAGTCGAACATAATTGTAAGGGTATGGTCACACTAAGCTGCTTCTCAACGTACAACAACTTTTCGTTCACAACCGATGTACTAGTCATGAACAACGTACTTAAGGATATTCCATATAAATCGTTTGACACATCGAAGTGGTCCTACATAGAAAATCTTAAATTAGCAGATCCATATTTTAACATTAGCCGTCCAGTGGACTTATTATTAAGCGCCCAAGTCAATGGCTTGATACTAATGGGAGGATTGATCAAAGGACAGAATGTATCACAGCCAGTGTTGCAAGAAACACAGCTTGGGTGGATCATATATGGTGGTGGCCAAATAGCATCACTACAGTGCAACGTCATCATGAATAATATCCACGATATTCAGCAGTTTTGGGACATCGAGGATATAAGCGAGAAATCAAACCTATCATTGGAAGATCAAGAATGTGTCGATTTTTATTCATCAACTACAAAACGTCAAGAAGACGGCCGGTATGTAGTAAAATTGCCACTAAAAGCAGACATCAATGAAAAACTAGGTTCATCTAAAGATATGGCAATAGCACAGTTCCAAAATCTGGAACGTAAATTTAGCAAACAACCTGTTCTAGCAGAACAATATAAAACATTCATTAGTGAGTACATAGCCTTAGGACATATGGTGCCTAGTTACAGCAATAAAACCAAACAAGCGCTATCGTGTTACTTGCCGCACCATTCCGTCCAACGAGCAGAATCAGCTACAACAAAGCTACGGGTGGTATTTAACGCATCAGCAAGAACGTCGAGCGGATACAGCGTGAATGACCTGATGTATAAGGGCCCTAATTTACAACAGGATCTACAGGAACTGATACTGAAGTGGCGGCAATATCGTTATGCTTACACATCAGATATCGAGAAAATGTACAGGCAGATAATGGTGGACGAAGCAGATCAGCAATATCAGCAAGTTATCTGGAGGTATGCGCCAGATCAACCACTACAAACGTACAAGCTTACTACCGTCACATACGGTACAAAATCAGCACCATTCCTAGCGATGATGACTTTAAAACGTTTAGCATCGGATGCACGAAGTGCATTTCCGGAAGCAGCAAAGATTCTAGAAGAATCTTTTTATATGGATGATCTGGTCCATGGTTCTCACTCTATCGAAAGAGGAAAGCAGCTCATCGAAGATCTCAACAGATTATTAAAATCAGGCGGTTTTACACTGAGAAAATGGTCCGCAAATCATCCGGAACTTCTTGAAAATATAGAGCAGAGCAGCAGCAATGGCGAAATAATTTTTAACTTCAAATCAGAAAGTACGTCAAAAACATTAGGCCTTCGATGGAACTCTTGTGATGACATGTTTACTTTCAAATACAGCATAGCTAATCCTAACGCCAAAATAACTAAACGATTACTTTTGTCGGAGATATCAAAAGTATTCGACCCGTTGGGGTGGTTGTCCCCACTTACAACAAAATTAAAGCTGATATTCCAAAAGCTGTGGTTAAATAAAATGCATTGGGATGAAGAAGTTCCTGTAAACATCAAATACGAATGGGAAACCATAAAAATAGACATGGAATATTTGAATCAATGCAAAATACCACGTTGGATCGGGTATCAATCTCATCACGTCATAGAACTGCACGGTTATTGTGACGCATCTACTAAAGCCTACGCGGCAGTTATTTACGCGCGATTACAGAAAAATGATGAGACATCTGTGGTACTAGTAGTTGCTAAGACTAGACTAGTACCCGTCTCTAAAAGCGTATCGTTACCAAGATTAGAATTAAGTGGAGCATATTTACTAGCCAAGTTAATGATTAAAGTTATTAGCTGTTATAGCGAAATGGACACTCGGATATATGGGTGGACGGATTCCATGGTGGTCTTAGGGTGGCTACAAGGCGATTACAGCCGATGGAAACCTTTCGTTGCGAACAGGACTAAAGTTATCGCAGCAACAATGAAACCAAGCTGCTGGCGATATGTAAAGTCGGAGGATAATCCAGCAGATGCAGCCATTAGAGGCATTTCAGCCTCACAACTGAAAAATCAAACCCTGTGGTGGCATGGACCGCAGTCATTGAGAACGTTTGATGAAAAATTAGAAGCAAAGCAAAGCATTTATACCACGGATCAAGAAATAAAGGCAAAAACAACATCAAGCAAGGTGAATGCCGCTCAAATAGATAGCAAGAAAAGCATCATATTACAATTGTTACTTAAATTCAGTTCACTTAATAAAATAACTAAAATAGTAGCATGGCTTTTACGAGCCATCAAAACGATACAATTTAAGCAGAATCCAGTCACGTTAGGTAAACATAGCGGTTTGCCCGAGTTTCTGACCTTGCATGAATTACGGAAAGCAAAGTTACTCATTATAAAATATGTACAACGAACTGAGTTTGCAGAGGAAATCATGACATTACAAAAAAATAATAAATTGAGTAGCAGAAGTAATCTACTAAAATTAAATCCTTTCCTTGACAACGAGGGTATTTTACGAGTAGGAGGCCGTTTAACCAAAGCAAACATGAGCATGGAAATGAAGCATCCAGCCATATTACCTTACAGCAGTCAGCTCACTACTCTGATAATTCAGCAAGCTCATCAGCTCACCTTTCATGGTGGACCGCGATTAACTTTATTTAATCTTAGGCAGAGATACTGGATAATCGCTGGAAACAAAGCTGTAAAGAAAGAAGTGCGAAACTGCGTCACCTGTAGAAAACATGAGCCTAAACTGCAGCATCAATTGATGGGAGAATTACCAGAAGCCAGAAGCAACCCCGCCCCGCCATTCTATCACACCGGAGTGGATTATACAGGTTTCGTAGAGATAAAAAGCAACAAGGGGCGCGGAATTAAGACCACAAAAGGATATATTGCGTTGTTTATTTGTCTAGCGACTAAAGCTGTACATTTAGAGCTTGTATCCGACCTAAGCAGTACTGGGTTTTTAGCAGCATTACGACGGATGGCCGCCAGAAGAGGGGCGCCACGCCATCTTTATAGCGATAACGGGACGAATTTTGTAGGTGCAAATAGAATGCTACAGGAAAGCTATCACGATTTTGAAAACGTATATGATCGTAACTTTGTTCTAACATCATCTCGCGCAGCTTTTAACATATCAGCGTTGCCAAACAACAATTCACTGTATTTCGAAACAGTGGGCAATATGCAAGTTATTCGAGATAAATGGAATCTTATTGTTTACTATGACATGAGCCCTTACTGGGAAGGGAATACAGCAGCCACAAAGTTTTTAGATTATTTACAAAGACTCTGCGCATCCCTAAACGATACTAGCCAATGTAATATGATAACGCTTCAATTAAATCACGACTACAAAGAAATACAGCACTATAATCAACTTATGATTATTCAGCACTTTGACGCGCGCGCCAGACAGCGTCGCGGTCTCATTAACGGTATCGGTTACGTGGCCAATAGCCTGTTCGGAGTATTAGATGAACGATTCGCAGAACAGTACAAGAAAGATATACAGCTTGTAAAACAAAACGAGCATCATCTTGATAACTTGTTAAGAAATCAGACTTCTATCATCGAAGCTGAATATAACGTATTGAAAAGAACCGAGCAAACTATCCAATTACAACATAAAACTATAAACAAACACTTGAATCAATTAGATAATGCAGCATTTGCTATTAAGCAAGAAGTTGAAGGCTTAGCTAAAACACAAGATTTTGCTCTGTCGGCACTCACGACCATCAACTTGCTTCAAAACCTAAAAAGGATTCAGGATACTCTGTTAGATATCATCACGGATGTCTACCACGGGAAATTCAATACTCACCTGTTACCACCTGATCAGTTACAACGTGAGTTACAGTTTATTTCAGGACAATTAACAAAGGACACTACATTGCCAGTGGACAACCTACAGTCTGACCTAAAACATATTTATAGTATGCTGAAAGTAAAAGCGAGAATGATGCAAGAATACTTCATATTTGAGATTACTTTTCCATTGACCAGCAGAGATAGCTACAAAATCTATAAAATCATACCAGTTCCTCAGCAAATTCAAAATGATATGATTAGCGTTATACCAGCCGCAGATTTCATAGCTATTAGCTTGAAAAAGGATGCCTTCTTCACAATATCGTTTATAGAGCTCCAGTTATGTCAGCACAATGATATCTCATATTTGTGCCAAGTTAACAAACCGATTAATCATTTAAGCATTGATGAAAAATTCTGTAAACTGGATAGCAATTTAAAACAATGCATTGTAATTAAATCCCCTTGTCAAGACAGATGGCTCGAATTAAATGAGCCAGCTAGGTTCATGTACTTTTGCTGCAATACCTACTCGGTGAGGATTATATGTCAAGATCAAGTTGCCTTGAAACAGGTGACAGGAGTCGGTATCATTGACCTAGATTCGAAATGCATAATAAAAAGTAACGAGTTTACTTTGTATCCTCATGCCCATGCCTCAGCTAATATAATTAAATCTAAATCAGAAATTGTGATCCCTCAGATAGCAGAATTAAATCATATCGTAAATATATCGTTATCCCATTACACAGCATATGAGGATCCAATAAACAGCACTTTAGTCGATCTGGGAGAACGAATAAAACAACTGAAATCTGCCAATACTAACTCACCAGATTACACTCTGTCTACGCATGACATTCACCAGTACACTATTTGTTACTGCCTGCTGGGTGTAGCCGTTTTGGTGGCAGCGTACTTCATATGGAGGAGGTGTCGAGCAGTTTCTTCAGTGGAACTATCCCAAAGTGTGGCAAATAGTGTTGTGTTTTCGCGAAAGCAGAGTACGGCTGACCGTCAGCCAAGTGAAGTGAAAATACCTAGTGCGAACACTGATTGTAAACGGGACATAGCTACGTCACCTATATCTAAAAAGTGTCGCTTTAGATTAGAAGACGTGTAACATTTTTGTATCTTTTTGGCCCGGGAGCATGTACGGTGAAACCATACAGTAATAATAATGCACTAATGCTTATTCGTGCATTTTACCTCATTTCACTAATTGATATTAGTAGAGCATTTAGTACTCGATTAGCGGTCATCGCGTGTGCTCCCTCGCTCCTTTGTATTACTAAACCTTTGGTCCGAATAATATATTAATTGTTGACTTTATATGCAGTAGTATCATTTAGCCATCTTCCTAACTTTCACAATGTGTACTAGTTTGTTCTTCGATCTCCCAAAATTTCTTTAAAATGTCATCTTCATTGACCTGTGCACAATGTACCTTTATATTTTTGGTTTGATTCTTTAAACTCTCATGACTTGAACTGACTACACCTGAAAGGACCCACCCTAAAGTGGTGCTCTGTGCAATGAGAGTGCCGGATGGACTCTTGACTATACCTTCCTTCACAATGTAGCAGTAAGCATCTGCACCCAATAGTATATCTATTCTATTGGGTGTGTTATAGTTAGGATCTGCTAAACGTAGATCGTTTATGGCAATCCAATCCAATGAAGATGTTTTTACACTTCTCTCAGGCAAGTATGACGTGATCTTACTCAAAACGTAGGCGTTTATTTTGAGTTGAAAATTGAGATCAATTGTTGACTCAATTGTCAGATTCACCATGTGCTTCGCAATGGTTGATCTATCGTCACCTAAGCCTGAAACGAGACCTCTGACTGGAATTTTCTTCAGTCTAAGAAGTTGAACTGTGGCCTCCGTAATAAAACAAGCTTGGGAACCTTGGTCTAATAATGCTCGAACTGTTTGGAATTCACCCGTCTTGGACTCGGCTTTTATTAACGCTGTGGCTAATAAAACCTGTCTGGGTTTAGAGACCTTGCCCGTAGACAAACATGCGACTATCGGATTATCACTAGTTGAAGAACTTGTATTATCTGTAGCCGAGTTTACGGTGTCATCTGGGCCTTCGTTCTCTCCGTTAGGTTCTCCATTCGGGTGCAGCAATGAATGATGGCGCTTGTTGCAGACTTTACAGACGGTCTGTTTTTTACAGTCGTATACTCTATGATTGCTGCCCAAACAATTAAAACAGATCTTATTTTTTGCTACAAATTCACGTCTACTTTCTGTGGGCTGTTTTGCAAATTGCTTGCAGAAACACAGCTTGTGGACTTCCGAGCAGAATTCGCAACGCATATTTGACGGATTTGTGGCTAACATCGCTTTCGAACTATGAACCTGTGAACTATTACCGGCCTGGTGAGCCACGGCCTTTCTCGGCTCTATACATTCTAATGCGCGAAAACGACTTTCAATAAATATTTTAAGGTCCTTAAAGGTGGGCAACTCGTTGCTTAAATCGTTAGAACTGCTTAACTCCCATTGTTTTCGCGTTTCATTATCTAATTTGAATGTTACGATATGGATGATGATAACGTCCCATGTACTCACATTGATATTTAAATTTGTAAGCGCATTAAGGCAGTCATTTGTGGTATCTAACAGCTCCTTTAATGCGGCAGCTGATTCAACATTTAATCGCCTTTGGCTGAACAACCTTTTCAAAATACAATTGACTAGATACTTTTTATTAGCATAACGCTTTTCCAACTGAGCCCAACATTCACTGTAGCTGGCATCTGTGATTGGTGTATACCTAATCAATTGTTCGGCTTCACCCGTAAGATGGCTTTTAAGATAGTGCAGCTTTTGCACGTTATCTAAAGATGCGTTATTATGTACAAGCGACTTAAAAAGATCGTGAAATGCTGTCCATTCACTGTACTTGCCTGAAAAATTGGGAATTGTGATCTTGGGCAACTTTACAAAAGAGTTGGATGACTTAGAAGAATTATTATTGTTAGATCCACTATTTTGTGGTAACGGTTCTTTAGGATTAATCTTATTAAACGTTGCTTTCATCAGACATTTACATGATATATATGTATCTTCGGTGGAATCGTATATATCGACCACCTTTTGACCTATGTCTTCCATCTTAAACCGACCATAAAGTTGAGATTTGGTTTCCTTAAATGAAGACCAATCATTCTCTAATAATTCAAGCCTTGTCTCGATATATTCTACTGTCAATCGATCTTTAGGACTCTTTTTAAAATTAGTAAAAGCCTTTTGTATAACATTTTGGAGGTCTTTCAATATATTAATTTGACCTTCCATCATGAACAACAACAAAAATATTCAAATACTAAGTGTTAAATTAATTTAATAAAATTACAATTTAATAAACTAAGTAAAATTCAACAAACCTTATAAAGGGAAAATCTAAATTGAGACTTACAACTTACAAGTTTGGTTTTGACCAATACGTACAGATTTTTTCTAAGTCTTAATAAAAGCGAAAAATTTTACAAGTGTTTTAAAACAACGCTGGCAGAAATCGGGCATAGATTCCTCGTTCCGCCGTTTTTATAAAACTATTCTAAGTCCTTAAACTAAATACACAATTTAAAAGCTAAGTTAAAATAATTATCTAAATGTTAAAGTAAAAATCTTCTTTAAAATAAAGTTCAAAATTGCTTGGCAAAGTCTTGTTAATCAATGTAATCACTCACTGCTACTGTATTTATTAAATTATTGTACTCACATTTGCACTTCACTCACACTTCAAAGCAGGTTTCGTAGTGTATCACTGGTGGCGCCCCCTTTGGCGTCACTTGGAACTTCAACTGCCGATTATTGACGTCGATTTCGTTCACCTTGCTGAACGAAGCTGCCGCCTGAGATGTTCTGTTGAACTGCTGGTGGCGCCCTCTGTCGCGTCACGTTGAACTAAAATTCCCGGTACTCCTGTTGCAGCGATCCACTGCGAGTACACTGGGGTGCGGTCCAAACAAAGCTGGTACCGCCTTACTTCAAAACTTCAGACTTTCTGGGTCTGATCCAGGGTCGATGGACCAATGTTTATTACCGAGCTGGTAATGTTGAACTACAACACTTGTGTGAACACTAATAGGGTTTGAAATTTAAATAAAACCAAATAGTATCCTGATCTAAGCTGGAATATATTTACTAAAATTTACACGAGCACAACTAAATCGCGGTAACGAAACCATAGCGAGAACTAATTTGACGCCAACGCCATCTATCGAGCATGTGGTCAAACATTTGAACTTTTACAAATTATCACTACGGTTTCTGCATAAACAACATGACAAAAAATTATAAAAAAATAAATATTTAAAAAAACGAAATTACTTAATAACAGTTAAAAAAATACTTTTGTATGAAGTTTTGATATCAGTATGTAACTACAACGTCATTATTTTTCTTAACTGAATAGGCTACTGTTAGTAGTCGCATTCTGCCGCTACGCCCGCACTTATTCCACCACCCCATCCGGCAGAATGATACTGAACCTGTTACTTCTCGAAAAAGCGCCCGTTCATTATTGATGTGTATATAGTCTGAACGTTTCTAATAAGTTGTTGTTGGAACTTATTTGCATTTAATTAAATAAGCTCATCAGGTAGTGGAAAAATAATCGTTCGTATCTCTCATAAAAAGACTTTATTTTAACACTCGCATGTAGCTTTGGCTACGTCGCTCGTGTTAAAATCTCAACTTTTTATGCTCGACACGAAATGTACTATTTTATACCACCCTTAAGTTTACGCAATAAAATTCAAAATTGATTGAACGGATAACAAAAAGGGTTTATTTACGTTGGCAAGACTGGTGTCACATTTTATTGCTTTTGACTACTGTAACAATTTTGAAAGATCTTCAACTACTTAACAGCAAAGACTAACGGCCTAATACAATCTCGGTATTTAATTGATAATGGATGGTCCTCGACTCATTTGCTAAACAAACATATCCGTATGTTACAGATTGTACTGCGCCTGCGCAGTGCAGGAGTCTACATCGGTCTCCTTGTGCTGTGCCCTGAGAGCGGCCGACCGCGCGCTAGAGACCTACGATGTGCTGCTGGCGCTCGCGGAGACTGCGCTACACCACACGGACGAGGTGAGCCTTCTAATGTTGCAGGCAGGCCGCCTGAGGAGAGGAGAAAGCTGTGGGTGGAGAAGTGCCCACCACCCCATGACTTGGTTGAGCCCAAGGAACATCTGCCCCTTGGTCATGAATTGCAGTGGCCTGTATGGAAGGCATTGAATCGGCTACGTACCCAGTTGGGCCGCTGCAAATATAATTTGGCGAAATGGGGGATTATTGATTCGTCCAACACTCGGTGCGAGTGTGGTGCCCCTGTACAGACTATGTCCCACTTGCTGGAGTGTCCTGGCTGTCCATTCACTTGTACCCTGGAAGACCTGTACGGTGCTTCTGACGCTGCAATAAGCTTGGCCGCCTACTGGGCACAGACAATCTGATTAAATGTGCCATGGAATCGAAAAGAAGAAGAAGAAAAACTTAATTCAAAAAATCAAAAAACCCGACTGCTTCAAAAGCGAACTAAAAAGTCGTAAACAAGGAAAAAATCATGCTGTGCAGTCGGAGGATACATAATCGCGGGCTGGCTGACCAAAATCTGGTGTATCCTCCGCCTGCACAGCATGATTTTTTCCTTGTTTACGACTTTTTAGTTCGCTTTTGAAGCAGTTGGGTTTTTTGATTTTTTGAATTAAGTTTTTTTATTTATGCCTTTTTAGTTAGTTTTTTTTTAATTAGATACATTTAAACATATATAAGTGTTATATATTTTTGAAATCACCTCTTAAAATCCTTTATTTTGATACCCCACAAGATGGGTTTGGAAGAAAAAAAATATTGGCCCCCACAATATGGCACCCAAAATCCGCCATTTTTCTATTATCCAATTTTAATGTAGCCTATGACACTCGCAGGGTTAAGACGCATCGATTGACGTATGAATCATCAAAATCGGCCAACGCGTTTGGTCTCTGGAACGCCATATAGGAACAAACATACACACATACATACATATATACACTGATAAACACATTACCCTCCTTCGGCAGTCGGGTAAAAAGAAGACTGCTGGGACACAAGCCTCCTCTCGCAGATTCAGGTAACATGTCTTAGAATTTTTGGTTCTAGGACATGCCAGTTTCTCACGATGTTATCCTTCCCCGTTTTTGAGAACAATAGTGATAAAAAATGTATGAGGAGTGATATGAAAAAAAGCTGGCAAGTAGGAGTCTGGGATAGCATGTCAGGGATAGGACGGTGTGGAAGAAAACAATGTGTTGCGACGACCTCTAGTGACATGAGACAATGGCAGGAAGATGATGATGATGTTTGTGGTTTTTCATGTTATTTTTTTAATGTTGCAGCGCGTGTCGACGGAGCAGGTGGCCAGTCAGCTGCTGGCCAGGCTGGACGCCGAGCACGCGGGCGGCGCCATCGGCCAGCCGCTACTGTCGCCTGGACCCTGGCTGCAGCATCACAACCACACGTAAGCATTGTCTTACTCAATCAACAGTCAGTTGCTGGCCAGGCTGGACGCCGAGCACGCGGGCGGCGCCATCGGCCAGCCGCTACTGTCGCCTGGACCCTGGCTGCAGCATCACAACCACACGTAAGCATTGTCTTACTCAATCAACAGTCAGCTGCTGGCCAGGCTGGACGCCGAGCACGCGGGCGGCGCCATCGGCCAGCCGCTACTGTCGCCTGGACCCTGGCTGCAGCATCACAACCACACGTAAGCATTGTCTTACTCAATCAACAGTCAGCTGCTGGCCAGGCTGGACGCCGAGCACGCGGGCGGCGCCATCGGCCAGCCGCTACTGTCGCCTGGACCCTGGCTGCAGCATCACAACCACACGTAAGCATTGTCTTACTCAATCAATCTTGCCTGACTTATCCCAAACTTCCAGTATAACCAGATACAGCTGAGCACGTTCATCACTTAAGTATTTAACATGCAGCTCACATGCAGAGATGGATTACGACGATTAAAAAGTGCTACAATCAATCTAGTCAATGATACGGCTATCGTTGATTAGATTGATTGTAGCAGGGCCGTCGCACCTTCACACGTCCTCTTGTGCTCTGTTCAACATCTGTGGACAAATCAACAACCAGACCTGCCCCCGTACCATGACGCATCAAAACTATTATGGTTTTACTGACTGTGAAAAAAGGACAGATGTATACAAATCAGATACATCTGTCATTTACGCACATTCAAAATAACCTTGCTCTAAGAGCTTACGGTTACCCCCCTAATGAATAGAATTATTCACCAAGATATTGAGACCGTCAAATTATTTTTAATATCAAAGAATACATCAGAATATAACACCATCTGCGATTGATTTTGTATTAATTGGGGCAAATTAGTTATGTAAACTAAAAAGAGAAATGGACCATTTTTCGTGCCTTGAGGAACGCCCATTGTCATTACAGAAGCAGTTTACCTGAAATATAACCTGTCTGTCTTTTAAGTATGATCTTAGGAACTCAAGAACCGTATTCCTAATCCCATAGTGCTCGAGCTTCAACCAGAGTTTTAATTCAATTTTTAGTTCATGGTTAACGCTATCGAACGCCTTCGAGAGGTCGCAAAAGATTCCAATGGCGTCTTGTGCTTTTTTCTATGCATTGAAGATGTTATTTCTATGAATTTAGTATTGCCAGTGCTTTCATTTATTGTCAAGTCGTCGTCTCCTCCTTGTATAACAACTTGGTACAGTACTTTATCCACCCGCCCAGCCTCTGTTGATTTTACGCTATACTTCATTTTGTTCCCCTTAATGATGTGTCTGTTCCCCTCAGCTCCCCCTGCGAGCGCTGGTCCCCCGCCTGCGAGGCTCGCCTGCGCGCACACGCCGCCCGCCTGAAGGCCGACACCGTGGCGCTGCGGGACACGCAGCCCGCGCCCAAGCTGTTCTCATACCACGGTCAGTCAGCAATGATCCCCACAGCTCCCCCTGCTCGCCCGCCTGAAGGCCGACACCGTGGCGCTGCGGGACACGCAGCCCGCGCCCAAGCTGTTCTCATACCACGGTCAGTCAGCAATGATCCCCACAGCTCCCCCTGCTCGCCCGCCTGAAGGCCGACACCGTGGCGCTGCGGGACACGCAGCCCGCGCCCAAGCTGTTCTCATACCACGGTCAGTCAGCAATGATCCCCACAGCTCCCCCTGCTCGCCCGCCTGAAGGCCGACACCGTGGCGCTGCGGGACACGCAGCCCGCGCCCAAGCTGTTCTCATACCACGGTCAGTCAGCAATGATCCCCACAGCTCCCCCTGCTCGCCCGCCTGAAGGCCGACACCGTGGCGCTGCGGGACACGCAGCCCGCGCCCAAGCTGTTCTCATACCACGGTCAGTCAGCAATGATCCCCACAGCTCCCCCTGCTCGCCCGCCTGAAGGCCGACACCGTGGCGCTGCGGGACACGCAGCCCGCGCCCAAGCTGTTCTCATACCACGGTCAGTCAGCAATGATCCCCACAGCTCCCCCTGCTCGCCCGCCTGAAGGCCGACACCGTGGCGCTGCGGGACACGCAGCCCGCGCCCAAGCTGTTCTCATACCACGGTCAGTCAGCAATGATCCCCACAGCTCCCCCTGCTCGCCCGCCTGAAGGCCGACACCGTGGCGCTGCGGGACACGCAGCCCGCGCCCAAGCTGTTCTCATACCACGGTCAGTCAGCAATGATCCCCACAGCTCCCCCTGCTCGCCCGCCTGAAGGCCGACACCGTGGCGCTGCGGGACACGCAGCCCGCGCCCAAGCTGTTCTCATACCACGGTCAGTCAGCAATGATCCCCACAGCTCCCCCTGCTCGCCCGCCTGAAGGCCGACACCGTGGCGCTGCGGGACACGCAGCCCGCGCCCAAGCTGTTCTCATACCACGGTCAGTCAGCAATGATCCCCACAGCTCCCCCTGCTCGCCCGCCTGAAGGCCGACACCGTGGCGCTGCGGGACACGCAGCCCGCGCCCAAGCTGTTCTCATACCACGGTCAGTCAGCAATGATCCCCACAGCTCCCCCTGCTCGCCCGCCTGAAGGCCGACACCGTGGCGCTGCGGGACACGCAGCCCGCGCCCAAGCTGTTCTCATACCACGGTCAGTCAGCAATGATCCCCACAGCTCCCCCTGCTCGCCCGCCTGAAGGCCGACACCGTGGCGCTGCGGGACACGCAGCCCGCGCCCAAGCTGTTCTCATACCACGGTCAGTCAGCAATGATCCCCACAGCTCCCCCTGCTCGCCCGCCTGAAGGCCGACACCGTGGCGCTGCGGGACACGCAGCCCGCGCCCAAGCTGTTCTCATACCACGGTCAGTCAGCAATGATCCCCACAGCTCCCCCTGCTCGCCCGCCTGAAGGCCGACACCGTGGCGCTGCGGGACACGCAGCCCGCGCCCAAGCTGTTCTCATACCACGGTCAGTCAGCAATGATCCCCACAGCTCCCCCTGCTCGCCCGCCTGAAGGCCGACACCGTGGCGCTGCGGGACACGCAGCCCGCGCCCAAGCTGTTCTCATACCACGGTCAGTCAGCAATGATCCCCACAGCTCCCCCTGCTCGCCCGCCTGAAGGCCGACACCGTGGCGCTGCGGGACACGCAGCCCGCGCCCAAGCTGTTCTCATACCACGGTCAGTCAGCAATGATCCCCACAGCTCCCCCTGCTCGCCCGCCTGAAGGCCGACACCGTGGCGCTGCGGGACACGCAGCCCGCGCCCAAGCTGTTCTCATACCACGGTCAGTCAGCAATGATCCCCACAGCTCCCCCTGCTCGCCCGCCTGAAGGCCGACACCGTGGCGCTGCGGGACACGCAGCCCGCGCCCAAGCTGTTCTCATACCACGGTCAGTCAGCAATGATCCCCACAGCTCCCCCTGCTCGCCCGCCTGAAGGCCGACACCGTGGCGCTGCGGGACACGCAGCCCGCGCCCAAGCTGTTCTCATACCACGGTCAGTCAGCAATGATCCCCACAGCTCCCCCTGCTCGCCCGCCTGAAGGCCGACACCGTGGCGCTGCGGGACACGCAGCCCGCGCCCAAGCTGTTCTCATACCACGGTCAGTCAGCAATGATCCCCACAGCTCCCCCTGCTCGCCCGCCTGAAGGCCGACACCGTGGCGCTGCGGGACACGCAGCCCGCGCCCAAGCTGTTCTCATACCACGGTCAGTCAGCAATGATCCCCACAGCTCCCCCTGCTCGCCCGCCTGAAGGCCGACACCGTGGCGCTGCGGGACACGCAGCCCGCGCCCAAGCTGTTCTCATACCACGGTCAGTCAGCAATGATACCCACAGCTCCCCCTGCTCGCCCGCCTGAAGGCCGACACCGTGGCGCTGCGGGACACGCAGCCCGCGCCCAAGCTGTTCTCATACCACGGTCAGTCAGCAATGATCCCCACAGCTCCCCCTGCTCGCCCGCCTGAAGGCCGACACCGTGGCGCTGCGGGACACGCAGCCCGCGCCCAAGCTGTTCTCATACCACGGTCAGTCAGCAATGATCCCCACAGCTCCCCCTGCTCGCCCGCCTGAAGGCCGACACCGTGGCGCTGCGGGACACGCAGCCCGCGCCCAAGCTGTTCTCATACCACGGTCAGTCAGCAATGATCCCCACAGCTCCCCCTGCTCGCCCGCCTGAAGGCCGACACCGTGGCGCTGCGGGACACGCAGCCCGCGCCCAAGCTGTTCTCATACCACGGTCAGTCAGCAATGATCCCCACAGCTCCCCCTGCTCGCCCGCCTGAAGGCCGACACCGTGGCGCTGCGGGACACGCAGCCCGCGCCCAAGCTGTTCTCATACCACGGTCAGTCAGCAATGATCCCCACAGCTCCCCCTGCTCGCCCGCCTGAAGGCCGACACCGTGGCGCTGCGGGACACGCAGCCCGCGCCCAAGCTGTTCTCATACCACGGTCAGTCAGCAATGATCCCCACAGCTCCCCCTGCTCGCCCGCCTGAAGGCCGACACCGTGGCGCTGCGGGACACGCAGCCCGCGCCCAAGCTGTTCTCATACCACGGTCAGTCAGCAATGATCCCCACAGCTCCCCCTGCTCGCCCGCCTGAAGGCCGACACCGTGGCGCTGCGGGACACGCAGCCCGCGCCCAAGCTGTTCTCATACCACGGTCAGTCAGCAATGATCCCCACAGCTCCCCCTGCTCGCCCGCCTGAAGGCCGACACCGTGGCGCTGCGGGACACGCAGCCCGCGCCCAAGCTGTTCTCATACCACGGTCAGTCAGCAATGATCCCCACAGCTCCCCCTGCTCGCCCGCCTGAAGGCCGACACCGTGGCGCTGCGGGACACGCAGCCCGCGCCCAAGCTGTTCTCATACCACGGTCAGTCAGCAATGATCCCCACAGCTCCCCCTGCTCGCCCGCCTGAAGGCCGACACCGTGGCGCTGCGGGACACGCAGCCCGCGCCCAAGCTGTTCTCATACCACGGTCAGTCAGCAATGATCCCCACAGCTCCCCCTGCTCGCCCGCCTGAAGGCCGACACCGTGGCGCTGCGGGACACGCAGCCCGCGCCCAAGCTGTTCTCATACCACGGTCAGTCAGCAATGATCCCCACAGCTCCCCCTGCTCGCCCGCCTGAAGGCCGACACCGTGGCGCTGCGGGACACGCAGCCCGCGCCCAAGCTGTTCTCATACCACGGTCAGTCAGCAATGATCCCCACAGCTCCCCCTGCTCGCCCGCCTGAAGGCCGACACCGTGGCGCTGCGGGACACGCAGCCCGCGCCCAAGCTGTTCTCATACCACGGTCAGTCAGCAATGATCCCCACAGCTCCCCCTGCTCGCCCGCCTGAAGGCCGACACCGTGGCGCTGCGGGACACGCAGCCCGCGCCCAAGCTGTTCTCATACCACGGTCAGTCAGCAATGATCCCCACAGCTCCCCCTGCTCGCCCGCCTGAAGGCCGACACCGTGGCGCTGCGGGACACGCAGCCCGCGCCCAAGCTGTTCTCATACCACGGTCAGTCAGCAATGATCCCCACAGCTCCCCCTGCTCGCCCGCCTGAAGGCCGACACCGTGGCGCTGCGGGACACGCAGCCCGCGCCCAAGCTGTTCTCATACCACGGTCAGTCAGCAATGATCCCCACAGCTCCCCCTGCTCGCCCGCCTGAAGGCCGACACCGTGGCGCTGCGGGACACGCAGCCCGCGCCCAAGCTGTTCTCATACCACGGTCAGTCAGCAATGATCCCCACAGCTCCCCCTGCTCGCCCGCCTGAAGGCCGACACCGTGGCGCTGCGGGACACGCAGCCCGCGCCCAAGCTGTTCTCATACCACGGTCAGTCAGCAATGATCCCCACAGCTCCCCCTGCTCGCCCGCCTGAAGGCCGACACCGTGGCGCTGCGGGACACGCAGCCCGCGCCCAAGCTGTTCTCATACCACGGTCAGTCAGCAATGATCCCCACAGCTCCCCCTGCTCGCCCGCCTGAAGGCCGACACCGTGGCGCTGCGGGACACGCAGCCCGCGCCCAAGCTGTTCTCATACCACGGTCAGTCAGCAATGATCCCCACAGCTCCCCCTGCTCGCCCGCCTGAAGGCCGACACCGTGGCGCTGCGGGACACGCAGCCCGCGCCCAAGCTGTTCTCATACCACGGTCAGTCAGCAATGATCCCCACAGCTCCCCCTGCTCGCCCGCCTGAAGGCCGACACCGTGGCGCTGCGGGACACGCAGCCCGCGCCCAAGCTGTTCTCATACCACGGTCAGTCAGCAATGATCCCCACAGCTCCCCCTGCTCGCCCGCCTGAAGGCCGACACCGTGGCGCTGCGGGACACGCAGCCCGCGCCCAAGCTGTTCTCATACCACGGTCAGTCAGCAATGATCCCCACAGCTCCCCCTGCTCGCCCGCCTGAAGGCCGACACCGTGGCGCTGCGGGACACGCAGCCCGCGCCCAAGCTGTTCTCATACCACGGTCAGTCAGCAATGATCCCCACAGCTCCCCCTGCTCGCCCGCCTGAAGGCCGACACCGTGGCGCTGCGGGACACGCAGCCCGCGCCCAAGCTGTTCTCATACCACGGTCAGTCAGCAATGATCCCCACAGCTCCCCCTGCTCGCCCGCCTGAAGGCCGACACCGTGGCGCTGCGGGACACGCAGCCCGCGCCCAAGCTGTTCTCATACCACGGTCAGTCAGCAATGATCCCCACAGCTCCCCCAGCAAGCGTTGAATTCCCCGCAGCAATATGTCGGGCGTTCCACGCTTCGTTCTCGCATCGCTTGGCCTCACGCTTCCTGCTTAACGACAAAAACGCGTCGTCTGTCAGTGGCGCCACTGTGCACTGGTATATAATGAAACAGCGCTCGGACACGGCCATATTGACCGACAGCACGTTCTGGAGCGTTCTGTTCACCAACCAAGAAATGTGAGTACCAGTGGTGGGGAGACATTATGCACTCATTAATTACTTGGTGTTTACAGATATTGACGAGTCGGAGCTGGGCGCGGCCGGAAGCGGATGTAGCGCTGCGGAGATGGAAGCCGCCGTCGCCATACAGGATGCGCTCGCGCACGCGACACTCAACAATAACAACAACAACGAACACAAGGTAACGAGTAGTAACAACTAAAACACGGTTACTTTTCATACCAGCTTTTATTTTGGGCACTTCCCGGTGTTCAATTGAGTTTCAATCTTGCACACACGTTTATTTCTCGTGATAATACAATCTATATATATAAAAGCAAGTCGTGTTAGTTACACTTTTTATAACTCAAGAACGGCTGAATCGATTTGGCTGAAAATTGGTGGGGAGGAAGCTTAGAACCAGGAGACGGACATAGGATAGTAGAGTAGGTAGATAGGGTAGGCAGGGTGGGTAGGTAGGGTAGGTAGGGTGGGCAGGTAGGGTAGGTAGGGTGGGTAGGGTAGGCAGGGTAGATAGGGTAGGCAGGGTGGGTAGGTAGGGTAGGTAGAGTAGTTACGGTAGGTATATGAATGGTAGATGAATGTTTGGTGCTTTTATGGCAAAACAAAGTTTGCCGGGTCAGCTAGTGTTTAATAAAAGAGTTTTTTTAAAAACTTCAACACAACAATACACGGCTTTTAACTGTCCGCGCTGACAATTTGACAGTTGATTACTCGTACACGCGTGCAACAATCTGAATTTTGATGTTCATCGGTGTTGTATGTTGCAGAGCAGCTCCAGCCGCCGGCGCCGCACGCGGCCGCGCCACTGGCTCGACACGCAGGCCTCCGAGACCGACCTGTGAACTGTACCACACGAACATATCTACTGAGCTGATGTACCACAGACTTCATATGTAACGATACTCACACACCAGCGATATGCCACTCTCAACTATAGTCTATTCGCGTTAAGAAAATAGTGATTCATCGTTGTCCGCCGGCCTATCGGCCAATCGGATTGCAATAAATTAGAAAGCTAAGTTCAATTTGTTGCGACCCGATTGGTCTAGGGGCGGGGCTAGGCCGGCGGACAACGATGACTCACTATTTTCTTAACGAGAATGAACTGTATTGTAGTCGCGGGTGTGACTATGACGCATCAAATGTTGTCTAAGGCCTGTATACTAAGTCTTCTTACAGGAAACTTCCTCGATTCAAGTAGAGGACATAAAATGTGCCATATTTAGAGTTTGATAATGTTCAGTCAGGCACGCAAGTCGATTAACTCATTTAAACAGTTATTCCAGATGTGAAAATAAAATATTTTTACAAGCTGGGGTTCAGGGTTAAATTTATTTATTACAAAAACACTTCTTAAACAATGCTATTTCTTCGCACTATGTTCCGCTTTGATCGCTCTGTATCGCTTCTCAATCGAAACTGACTCACGAAGTCACGACGAACCCGACCGCTCTTTATATAGCAGGGAAGATGTTTCTAGAATGTTCCATACTGTTCTAGATACTTCGAGAATCTTCCAGAACAATCGGCTTTCGAACGCATTGTTCCCGAAGCGATTAGAAACTTCCATTGGACGCGATCATTCGAGGAGATTAGTGCCGCTGTTCGATAGTAGATGGCGCTACTAGCTATTACTAATTCTTCCTCTCGCGATTAGATGGCGTTGCCCTATTTTTTTGTATACTATTTCACGAAATGCTGTATGAAATGCAGAAAAGTAATTTTAAATGTTAATCGGCTTGCGTCTTTCGCGATCAACGCTACGAAAAAATCACTTGTACTTAGTATTAGTTGATGTCTAACAACTGGAGGATGTGACTCAACGTCACTTACTCGTATCTTGAGAAACATTCATAATGTTGTCGTCATCTCATCTCAGCGATAATCGTTATCAACAACTTGTTAAATAAAATGTAGGGCAATAGGGATGATTCCACGGTAAAAAAAAATCTATTCAGTCCGTTATAAAAATCGACAAAATAAAGCGCATCAAAGTTTAGGCTTGTGACGTCATTTGTGAGTAAAAAGTGTTTGAAATGTGTCGAAATTTGAAAATGAAAAAAATTTACGAATTTTTGTGAATGTCGTCGATATTTTTTGGTATCGTGTCAAAATAAAAAAAACCGGCCAAGTGCGTGTCGGGCTTCACACATTTAAGGTTCCGTACCAAAAAAAACTGATTTATCAATATATTTAGTATTTATAGGTTAATGGGCAGTTAGAAAATTCTCCGAAACAAAATTGTGTGACAGATATCAAACAGACAGAAGGACGCGTGAGTGACAACTGTAGGGCATTTGGACCCTTAAAGTACGGAACCCTAAAAACTATTGTGATTATCATCCCTATAAGAGGTGACTGACTTAAACTGAGATTAGAATGTGATAATTTCATACAATACGGAAATTTTCTGAACGGTTAATCCCTGGATACACCCTGGCTGACTGTCAACTCTGATTGGCTGACTGAATAAACTAAGCCAGCCAATCAGATCATTTGACAGTGTGTCTTGTAATGGTTGTGTCCAAGTGTGTGGAGTTAGAATACATCGATCGTGTACAGACAGCTGCAGAGAAACTTCACTTCAGAAGTGTGATTCACTTCTAGGGGGTGAAGTTTCTCTGCAGCTCTGTACTATCATTGTGAGTTTATCTCGAATAATATGTTTTAAAAGTATTTTGGTTGTTTAATAAAGCTAGATTTGTTTGTAAATCTCTTATGGAATCTAATTTTGATGAGAAGTATCTAAAATAATAAAAAAAATATTCCCAAGTTATTGTGAATTGAATATTTTTGTGTTATGTCTGAGTTTAGTGTTATATGATTTGGTATGTTATGCAAGAAGTAATGGTTGTTTTATTATTTGTTAAATTCAATCTAAATGATGTTATTCACACAGAGGCTACGGTTCTGTCTCAACGACATGCTTGAAACTTTACACTTTTTTTATAAAATAATAGATAAATTTGTGTGATGCCGTCCGTCATCCAGGACTTGGTCTACCCGTATGATAAGTTTCTTCTAAATGCATTCAGCCGTTAAAACTTGAAAAGGTATGGGATTCACATTCCATACTAATTAAACTGCTGAACCGATTTAAATGAGATTTGGTATGGAGGATAATCTGAGACCCATAGGATATAAGATGGTTTTTATCACGGTATTGTGTTTGTTCCCTTGGGATAATAAAACACTTTTTACGCGGATAGAAGCTATGTATGTCTTGAGAGATGGTCCCTTGAGGAGAGGACCATACATATTTGAATGTCTGACCAGACAGCGAGATTAAAAAAAAAATGTTATCTGGGAACAGAATTGAGTCATCGCAGTGAGACAGAGCTCAACATAAAGTTACTATTGAATGTACCTGTTCAGTTAACTATTCAACTCCTATCAAGCGACCTCACTGTACATACTCCATCATATCCTTGTATCTGCTAAGTAATCGAATTCCGGTATGACCGGATGTAGCTCTTGTCTTTATATAAAACTGTGAATTATCTGATGTCTGTCAAATCAATGTTACCTAAGATGTCGCTACAGTTCAAGGCATATTTGCGCAGTTTTTCTTAAAAGGAATTTTATTTAGTTGAGATAAAGTGCAATATCGAATGCAAAATGCGTGCTTCGAGTCTGCGCAAATATGCTATGATCTGAAGACTGACCACTTATACAGGGTGTAACGGAAGGGTGTGATCTGCCTGTAAATGAAAACCTTCCTACATGAAACTCATACAGAATTCTTATTAAAAAAATGAAAATAAACTTTTATTGATAATATTATAAAGGCGAAAGTTTGTGAGTGTTTGTGTGTATGTTACTTCTTCACGAACAAACGGCTGGACAGATCTGGATGAAATTTGGCACAGAGATAGATTATAGTCTGGAATAGCACATTGGATACTTTGTATCCTGGGTATATTTATTTAAGTATACATGTATAACATTACAGGTCACACCTAAGGCGTTATACAATGAGAAAAAAACACAAATGAAACAAAGAAGAATTAGGCAAAATTAAATATATACAAATAAAAAATATTAAAAAATAACACGATATAACAAAAAAAACATAGAAGAAAAAATAACAGGCAAAACCTGCAGAATTAAAAAAAAAGTGTACAAAGAATACATCTACAATTATTCACTAATCTAACTGTCATCCATCTTCTCCCTCGGTATAATTTAGAAGCCGCGGGTAGAAGCTAGTGTATCATAAATCTAATATTATTTTTGGCATTTCTTTTGTGTTTCTTGAAGAAAATTGATCGTTTACATGTGTAGAAGCAGTTTGTATAATATGATCATATCTTTTCTTTACACCCTGTATCTCTGAGGCCTCAGTCCCCATTAGATACTAAACTAGTACAAAGTAAATAGTTCTAAATGTGTCACGTGTGCTTGCGTACAGTCTGGACGACTCACCTTGTATACATGTCACCGCGCTTCTAACTAACACTTAACAAATAAGAAGAAAGTAAATAATAAATTGTGGAAATACTTAATGTACCTACACTAAGATAGAGCTAACTTCATATCTGAGCAGTTTGCAACACGACTGAGGGAATACTACGTGGACTACATTTTATGAATTTATCTTCTGGCGAAGCGTACTGAAACCTGATCATCTAGTTTTTTTTTATTTAATCTATCTTGTCCCACGGCTGGACAAAGGCCTTCACTTATATCCCAACAGCCAACTTTGTCCTTGCCTTCTCTGCCCAATCCGGCAGGGACGAGTCCAGGGAGGTGACCATAAGCATTTAGAGTAAGGTTATATTGAGTGTGTGTAAGGGACAGATGTATATGACTTGTATACATCTGTCACTCTTTTACAGTCGAACTATGATAGTTTTGATACGTCAAAGTACTTACGTCTCAAATATTGAATTTACAAAATAAAATTGAGGCGACCACAGTAAGTTATTAACAATACTTGTGTTGGAATCGTCTCGCTCTTCACAATGTATAGTAAAAAAGAATAATGAGTGAAAACGAATGAGTTGAGAATTTTAACCTATTTGCAAAATCAATTAGGTATACACTGGAAGTTGGACTAAATAATGAAACGCTTCTCACCTCATTTATAGATGTCACCTATCAACTTTAAGGTTACCTAGATCTATTAAGCCACCCTTGGTTTATTTTACTGGCTCAAAGTTAGTAGCTAACCAGCAGCCTAATTGTGTAAGTGCATTCGGCAAAGGAAACAATCTGTTTCTTCCCAAAAACTACTTTTCGTATTGCAAAAAGTCGTTTTTGGGAAAGAAACAGATTTCCTTTGCCGAATTGACTTAAGCTGCAGGCCTATTATGTATGACATATTTGTTATTGAACCTTGTGTCAGCAACGTGTTTTCCAATACGTCTGCGAATATTCGCTAGCTCTGTATACAGTAATGTTTCTCGTTCCTCTAGCTCTGTCGGTACCCCTCGGTCCTGCTGCTAAGCGCGTTCCATAGCCGCGAGTCACCAACTATTGACACGTCACCCTCTGGTGACGGAACCATTCTGTTGTTGATGTAACACGTCGTCATAGGGAGGCCGTCACATGGTCATAACATGTTTTTTTTGTGGTCAGTGTGGTGTTGGCAATTTTGCCTGCGAATATCTTTGCCAAAATCATCTTTCTGGAATAAAATTTATATTATAGATAGGTTCTCGCTTGACCACTATCTCACCTGATGGTAAGCGATGATGTGGTCGACGGTGAAGCACGCTTGTCTACAAGTAACCTATTCACTAGAGACTACCAACTCTAACCACAAAACCACAAAATAGTAAGTATACAGAAGGGCCACTCCCGCCGTTTGGAAAATTGACAACTAAACTTGACAGATTCACTAGGGTTGTAGTGTTCGTGATATTAAATGGATATTTAATGCCCTGTCTACCCTCTAAGGCATGTAAGCATGATATGATGTATGTTTAGACGAATCTATGTATTTATGTTTGTAACTTGGGCAACCTACCCTTTTTTTTTTAATTCGGAATCAATATAGTAGCAACCCTAGTGAATCTGTCAAGTTTAGCTGTCAATTTTCCAAACGGCGGGAGTGGCCCTTCTGTATACTTACTATTTTGTGGTAAGAGTTAACGAATGTTACTTAACGTAACGATCGTTAGCTATGTCGAGACTGCAGGCCCTGGTTGGTATATCTCGGCACAAAATCTTGTATCTTCAATTCTCGAAAGAATCTTAAAAACCTAAGCACAGATCACTTATTATAATACTACAGTCCCAAAATTGCCAAATATCTGTTGAGCAAATATCTAGCTTTTTCTTATTTCAGTACATTGCTGCATTGTGACCAAGTGACTGTCTGCCTATTTATAAATATGAGTATATTGTAAGATAGTCCGCTTGAGGAAGGCCCCGCCCGCACAGCTACCGATAGACATATGGAAGTATCTTTATATATTAATATTTAGTGTACAGGTCGTTTGCTTGTAACCTTATTGTTGAAAATAACTGTGAACAAGATGTTTTAATATTGTACAAACAACCTAAGTATACATGTAGACAAAGTGTTCGCTCAACAACCGTTTGTTAAGCTAAGGCCCACTTGCACGAAAAACTTAACTCTAGAGTTAGTTGCCAACACGAGTTTAAATTGTCAATTTGTCATACAGAATATTGTTTAATTTAGCAACTAACTCTGAGGCCGAGTTTCACACCTCTAAATTAACGTAGCATAATGAATGTGACATATTGTCAAACTCGCGTTATCTGCTGTGATTGGCTGTTTCATTCAACCAATCACAGCATATAACGCGTGCTTGACAATTTGTCACATTAATTCTGTGATCATTTAGAGGTGAGCAACTCGGCCTGAGTTAAGTTGTTTCGTGCAAGATGGCCTAAGTGTTAAGTGTACAAATCATGATGCTGTCTTATCTGTTAAACTTTTATTGATCTGAGAAGTTATAAGTAGCTGAAATTATGTATTTTCATAACGAATATAATAGCCATGAGATGTTTGTAATCATATTTCCATCTTGAATATGTATGTATTCCCGCTGGAATTAAACTTAATGATAGATTCATAATCCATAACAAACATATTATTAAACTATTTAATATTGTTGCATGATTTAAAAGACTTTATTAATTTTAGATTCCGTCAGATTGTCATAGATATCGAACGTTTTGTTAGTAATATGAGATGTATAGTAATTACGGAGTATGTAAGTGTATGGAGTGTATAAATGTATGTAATTGTACAGACGTGTGCGGCGGGGACGGTTGGTGCTAGATACTACGGTAGTTAATTATCTATTGAAATAAATATAACTACGAAATATTTGTTGCGTTTTATTTTAATTTTAATCTAGTCTTTATGTCCCGATGAGTTGGACAGAGATGCATATAATACACCCACATTTTGTTGAGGTACGTCTGATGTAATTAGGGAGCGACCCTATTGCCCTCAGCTCGACCCCAGGCTGCTTGATAAATTCTAGTTGGAAAAACCCAATAACACGTTGCCGAACTGGGAATCGAAGCCAGAACATCAGATCAGCTGCTACTGAACATGAGGCTTGCAACCACTAGGCCAACGATGATGTGTGCAGAGATATTTAGTACGTAGGATGTGCGCGGAGAAGTTGGCTTAGTAAGCTGTGAGGACAAGTAATGTGTGGGCGAGGTAGTGGCGTAGCTAGCGTGGGTATAGGTGGCGTAACTAGCGTAGGTATAGGTGGCGTAGCTAGCGTGGGTATAGGTGGCGTAACTAGCGTAGGTATAGGTGGCATAGCTAGCGTGGGTATAGGTGGCGTAGCTAGCGTGGGTATAGGTGGCGTAACTAGCGTAGGTATAGGTGGCGTAGCTAGCGTGGGTATAGGTGGCGTAGCTAGCGTGGGTATAGGTGGCGTAACTAGCGTAGGTATAGGTGGCGTAGCTAGCGTGGGTATAGGTGGCGTAGCTAGCGTGGGTATAGATGGCGTAGCTAGCATTGAAACAATGAATACCTACTGTATTTTTTAAATTCGATAGACGTAAATTGAACAAACACCCAGAGCCGAAACAACTATCTATAGGCCACACAAATATTTGTTCCGTGCGGGAATCGAACTCGCGACACGGAGTCAATTGCTCAACCACTGCGCCAACCTTTTAACCTCGATATTAAAATGGCCCTTTTAACCTTTAAGTAAATACTGTACCCGACAGGGTCCATACTTGTTTCTACTTATTTGTACTTACCGCCTGAATGTGTACATTGTTGAATAAAGATTTGAACATCATTTTGCTTGATTTGAAAGCGATGTCTACGAGCCTACGAGGGGTGTATCACGGCACTTTGCTGTTCAAGCTACCGATGAACGGTTTACCTAAATAACAGAATTACGACACACACCACTTCGACAGTTTGTTAGTACAACTAGGATATAGATCTATGTCTGTGGAATCATGCATGACCGATAATAAATTTCTCACAAAGTACCAGGAGATCAAAATAATGAAGAGGTAGGTATTTCTATTTGAGAGATTTCTTTTAGATTGTTACATAGAAAATAAAAAAATAAAACGGTATTATTTATTAAAAGTTTATGAACAAGTACAAAGGCGGACCCTGCCTTTATGCACAAGTACCAAGGCGGACTCTGCCTTTTCGGTATCATATCATTATGACAAAAAATAACAATAATCGTGGCAACAGTAAAACACAAAAACAACATTGCAATTTATGGGATGCGAAGCTGTGACCATGAATGTCTTTCTTATCGCGTCCTAAATAAAACGCGACATCAAAATTATAATAGACTAGCTGACCCCCGTGGATTCGCTCCCTTCAAAATTTTTAAAATCGGTCCAGCCATTTCAGAGATTAGCCGGAACAAACAGACAGACAGACAAATTATAAAACATGTTATTTTGGTGTATGTACTGTATATATATTCATAAACATGTAGTAAAAAACGGTTATTTCAATATTACAAACAGACACTCCAATTTTATAATATGTATGTATAGATTTAAATAAAACGTTTAAAAATCGCAAAAATGGGTGTCAAATCGTCTACTGCAGTAGGGTGGAGGAACACATTCCTCCGCTTCGATGCCTCGAGTGAGGACTTTCTCTCATGTCGACTGATCACTACGTAGTCTCCACAAGTTAGGCGGCTCGGCCACATTGCCCACAAGGGGACTTCCTCTCGGTACAGACGCAGCTGCACACTGGATTCACAATAGCTGCAGCACTCAGCGTATTGCTTCAACGAGGGGTGGGTTTAGCACAGCCCCACCCCTGAGCACTGTCTTACTGAGTAGACACGGACCCCCGTACAACACGCGCGAAGTATCGTACTGGTGTTACGAGCCAGGAAAACTTTGATAGCGCGATGCAGGACGCCATTGTTCGGGACGAAGGACGCCATTGTTCGGGACGCAGGCGCAGGGAGCGAGAAAGGGACTCAGGGTCTCAGGTTCGGACCCCAGGGATTGTTAATATTTTTGTGTATTCTTTCTATTGCCGCGTGTAGGTATATATTTGTTTAGAGGTTTTTTTTTTGCAAATTATAATACTGTTTATTTTAATTGTTTTTTATACGTATCAACCTAACTAAAAAGCTTCATAAATAGTAAATGTCAGTATTGTGTAACTTCAGACTGTGTCATAGGATATGTAGGTATTTCCTTTATGATGGGCTTTTTAAAAACAAACTGTATGCGGTCCTTCTTGACGCTTATAATAATGCTTATAATTGCTATGGATGGTCGCGAGTGGTGTAGCTGCAGCCCGTGCCTTTCCTACTATCGATACCTATATAGATACTTGTACTATTATTTATTCTGTGACGATAAATCGCATAGCTCGAGCTGCACACCTTCCTCGCGCAGCTACTTTGCGGCGGCGCATCTTTATAGCACATCTTACTCGCAACGCTACATAGCTAACATTAGTGGAAACGGTCACATAGTTTCGTAGCTTAGCTTTTACATTCTCGCAGCATAGCTGTAACCTGCATAGCACATCTCTGGTGGAAAGGCATAGATTAGTGCGTTTAGTCAAAAATATTTAGTGAAAATATTCAGCTTGGAATGTTTCGCATTATGTAAAGTACATGGGTGACCGAGCTCTGATCGGCTGAAAATAGAAGACAACGACGTTTTCTAAAAATAAAACCTGCATAATTTACTTCAATAAAATCGTTGGAGCCGGTTTCGAGATTCAGATTAACTACATATATAAAATCAATGCCATTTTTCGTTGTAATTTTATAACTCAAGAACGGGCTCACCTATCCAAACCAAATGTTTAGACTTTGTTCGGACTATTTAGTAGATGGTTTTTATCTTTCAATATGTAGTGTAGGTAGGTAGGTAGCCAGTTGACGGGAGCGAGGCCGCGGGGGTCAGCTAGTATATATACAAGAATTGCTCGTTTTAGTTATTAGATAGATATAAACAGAACATGTAAACAACTGCTGGTTAGCCGAACAAATTCGAATGACAACAAAAAAGCGACGGATTTGTACATATCGATGACCTTCTTTATTGGACGTTTTAAACCTAAATTGTTGTCCATACAGTCGTGTTCAAACGTTTGTTGATATGACCTAGTTTTGGGGGCTAATTAAAAATATATTAAATGCACCTTGTGACAATATCAAATGAAAGAGCTTGTTGATGCGGAAATTATTATTATATTCTCTTAAGTTTTATTCTTATGGCATCAAATCACAGATAAAATTACCTATATACAACACAAATAGTACAATCAAATTATTTGAACCTTTTGTAGTCATTATTCTTTAAAATCACAAATCAGTTTTTCTTTTAAGTATTAAAATTAAAACAGTAAAGTCGCATAATCCCAGAAAATTACAGAGCAGTTATAAGCAAAAAAAATAGTTTTATAGTACTTGTTTCTACTAAAATTATAAATGCAAATGTCTGGATGTATGTCCTTCGTTCACACTCAAAATACTGAATGTATTTTAATGTAATTTGGAATGAAGAAGATAGCTTATTGCTAGCTTAGATAGCGTAACTTTTATTATATTATATTATTACCTTGGAATAGGACTTAGACTACTTTTTATAATGTACTCAGGCCGGGTTTCTCAACGCAATATCAATGTCAAGCACGCGTTATCTGCTGAGATTGGCTGTTGAAAATTCAACCAATCACAGCAGATCACCGGCGATTATTCGTTGATTAAGTTAACAGCCCGATAATCAAGTTTTGAGAAAAGGGTGTTAATCCTGTGCAAAGTATAACATTTATTTAAAATTAAATATAAATTTATATGAGGCAATGTTTTCGCATAGGCTGAACAGTAACTGCTATTTCTGTATACGTAGTAAAATTATCCG
This sequence comes from Orthosia gothica, assembly GCA_949775005.1. Classification (NCBI taxonomy): domain Eukaryota; kingdom Metazoa; phylum Arthropoda; class Insecta; order Lepidoptera; family Noctuidae; genus Orthosia; species Orthosia gothica. Next base: position 64,012,432 of record OX459034.1, on the reverse strand, counting down.
AGTCAGTGTACTAAACCGTGAGCTCGAGTCGTTTACCTTTGCGTCCTACCTTTCCTCACTCTCTATGTTTTCTGCACAAGTCAACAATAGAATTGAACAAACCTATAAAAGCCAGATGTTATATCCTGTAAGTCAAAAGAAGCTAAGCTTACCTAACCTTTACGAGGCGAGAAAAGGTGCACAACATTTTTGAGCTCGCTTAGCTCGCTCTTGCATGTTACCGGCCTCTGTTTTGTATTACTGCCTCGGGCTTAGTTCACAACTGATCCTTCATTCAGTTTAGAAGTAAATCTATCCTATCCAATTTGTTTATACATATTTTTTATAGAAAAGTCGTGTAGACTAATTGACTAAGTCAAAGAGTAGGTATCAATGTCGCCAGCCCCTGTAGTCGCGGTCTCTCCAGAGGTATCTCCGGTCCATTTCCGGGTAGTATCTGTCGTCCCTGTAAGCAACATTCATTGCGTTATTTCTCTCACAAATGTAAGTATGATTTGACAATAAAGAGAGAGAACCACACAAGGCAAAAAAAACTGCTAGTTGTTCATTGCTGTGTAGACTGTAGTGTGTGAAGTACTGGTGTTTGTTACTCGGGACGTGCGTTTGAGACAAGCCTGTGCCTCTCAAGCGCGACTGCTGGCCATTGCTAACGAGCACGCGAATTGAGTAACATAATTTGATAACGTTACCCCAGCAAGAAAGTGGCTCCTACAGTGATAATATATGAGTGGAACGTATAATTAGTGCGTAATCTGCTGTGAATGTGCTGTGAATGCACCACATAAAAAAAAAATGCGTGTTGTCGTTTTTGAATAAAACGGAAAACACGATTCCTGCTGGAGTAACGTTGTTCCAGCAGGAAAATTCTAAACGAATGATCTGAGTGAGAAATATTGTGCATGCCATAATAACTTTAAGAAACAAAATTAAGAGAATAAAATAATAATTTCTACATCAAAAAGCTCTTTCCTTTGTTTTATTTAATGTATTTTTAATAAGCCCCTAAAATAAGGTGATCTCTCTAATTATATGTTCCACTCATAGCACTCTAGAAGCCACTTTCTTGCTGGGGTAACGTTCTCACATAATTATATAACTTATATACAATCCAAATTATTTAGAAGGAAATTCTTGATCCTTTTCTTCACACTCGTTTCACGTCAGCGAGGTCGTGGTCACGTCGAGGCGTCCACGTCGGTGGTAGATGCAGACACAGCACTCCGCTTTTTGCAAATGACGTGGAAGATATGAAATTATGAACGCCACGCTCTCCCAATTGCACGTATGGTTTCAATTGGGATCTCATCTTTTCCTGTAGCTTTCCCATTCTTGAGATGTTGGATAGCGGCTCTCACCTCCAACTCGAGAATATCCGGCTCGAGCGACTGAGGATCTTGGCTCAGGCTTAGCTCTATCTCATAGTGCATCGGGCGTTTAGTTAGCCAGATCCGCTTCAGACCACTGTGACCAGTTCTGCTCGACAACCGATCGAAATCCCAGAACATCCTTTACTTCAAACTTCCTCGGCTTTTTAATGATTCTGGCTGCTGTAAGCTTGAGCTTCAGTTTAGAGATCAAAAGTTGGTGGTCAGATCCGCAGTCAGCTCCAGGTAAAGTATGGGCATTAGTCACAGATGATCTCCATCGCGACCGAATCATCATCATTTCAGCCGAAAGACGTCCACTGCTGGACATAGGCCTCCCCCAGGCGTCGCCACATTGACCGATGCCGCGCGTCTCGCATCCAGCGCCTTTCCGCAAACTTAACCAGGTTATCGGTCCACCTAGTGGTAGGCCTTCCAACGTATCGTCTTCCAGTTCGCGGTCGCCATTCCAGAACTTTTCGGCCCCATCGGCCATCCGTTCTGCGAGCAATGTGCCCTGCCCACTGCCACTTAAGTTTGGCAATTCTTCGGGCTATGTCGGTAACTTTGGTTCTCCTGCGGATATCATCATTTCTGACGTGATCACGCAAGGAAATTCCGAGCATAGTCCTCTCCATTGCCCTTTGGGTGACTTTAAGCTTTCTGATAAGGCCCATTGTGAGCGACCACGTCTCGGTCCCATAGGTGATCACTGGCAACACACACTGGTCAAAGACTTTTGTCTTGAGACACTGCGGTAAATTGGACGAGAAGATACCACGCAACTTCCCGAACGCCGCCCAGCCGAGTCGGATTCGACGGTTGACCTCTTTCTCGAAGTTGGACCTACCCAACTGGACCGTTTGTCCCAAGTAAACATAATCGTCTACAACTTCTAGTGTAGAGTCTCCGACCTTGATAGGAGTGGGTGTTACATGGGCGTTCACCATGACCTTGGTTTTGTCCATGTTCATTTTAAGACCCACTCTTTCGGAAGCTCTACTAAGGTCATCGAGCATTTTACTGAGGCTCTCCATCAGAGGTCTCAGCCATGACCACTATGTCGTCGGCAAACCGAAGGTGAGTGATGTACTCGCCATTAACGTTGATGCCAAGCCCCTTCCAGTCCAGAACCTTGAAGACGTCCTCCAGCGCAGCAGTGAACAGTTTCGGAGAAATGACGTCTCCCTGTCTTACGCCGCGCTGGAGAAGGATTGGTTTCGAGGTCTGATCCTGAAGACGGACTGACATGGTGGCGTTTTTGTACAGACACTTCAACACCTCAATGTACCGGTAGTCGATCTGGCACTGGAGGGTGGTGTTGAAAAAGCTATTTAAAATGAGCTGGTCATTCTATGAAGCAAATTGCATTAAACATTCACCTCGTTCATTCCGCTTCCCGAGTCCAAATCTCCCCGCGCTTCTGCTCAGCTGTTGAACATTTTCTCCGATCTTAGCGTTCAAGTCTCCTAGGATTATTAGTAACTCCCTGTTGGGCACCTTCGCTATTGTTGATTCTAATTCGGCGTAAAATTTCTCGATTGCCTCGTTACTTGCAGTAGAGGTGGGAGCATATACTTAAACTACGTTAAGGTTCATTGGTGAAGCCTTTATTTTAATGCTGATAATCCGATCGTTTATCGGCTCGTACCCCATCACGCATTTTCTCATATGAATAGGCATTAAAAAGGTTGGTGCTGCTGATGTCGTTGCCAGAAAAGAAAACGACGTGGTGGTCTGTCAATAAGTGTCCGCTGCCCTTCCAATGTGTTTCGCTTAGACCACAGATGTTCACACCGGTTCTAATTACTTCTCGCTCCAACACGGTAAGTTTTCCAAGTTGGTTTAAGCCGTGTACATTCCAAGTATCTATCATCTGGAGACGCCGTAGTTTGGAGTTTCCAGTAGTAGAATTTCCATGGAGGGCCTGGTTTCCTACCAAGGCCGGTAGCCAACTTCCCACCGCGCGCCCCGGACGCAGCGCAGCGCCGGTCGCTAATCGATTCGCAGGGCGATCGTATCTCGTTAATCTGTGTTCTCATGTGACTTTCTTGGGAATGTAACCGCAGTGCCCTTGCCTTCTGCGTCAGACATTTTAGATACTATTTGGATCCCAAGGAGTAGGTTAGTGGTTATCCCGCAGTGGTTCTCAATAACATGCTCAAACGTAACTGGCTCAATGTGGTTGTAGTAAACACCGCTACATAAGACTTACCGTCTCTTGATTTTAAAAGGCTCTTCTCCGCTCAACACTTATAAGCAGGGGTCGGAATAGGTAGAGTTTATGTACCTAAACTTAACAGCTGGAAGTAGCATAGAGTGGATACAACCCTGATATAATAATCGTGACGTATTAAGGCGGTTCCCCGAGAAAAACGCCGCGCAAGCCATTTTTTGTGCTGTTTTTAGGAGCTATCTACTCGTTATTTAAAAAGAAATATCAATTAATAAAAATACATTAAATTTCTACATAATATTGATTCTAAAATGGTAGATTTAGTTTTTTTTTAAATGTTGTATATATTTCACTAATCTCCTATCAAAAAAACATAAAAATGAGAAATAATTATTGATATTATGCATCTCCTCGTAAAGTGTTCATTAATTATTTTTTGTACTAACACTAATGGATAGACAATTTAATAACGAACATTTTTGTAGAATTATTTTTTTCAAAAGACCAAAATTCGATTTTATAAAGATTTTATTCTAAAATCTGGGCGTATTCACTACTGTAATTCATGCGCCGCCAGTGCCGCTAGACCAATAGGAATGCTCATATCGCACGCCGATTTTTTGGTCAGGGTACCGTCTTAATCTTAGGATTTAAGGACGCTGTTACATTTTCGACAAACTCAAATTTAGGTATCTAGTCGCACACAGCAACATTACGCGTACGCACGCACTCATTGAAACTACTGAGCGCTCGATTTTATACATCACTGAAATAATATTGATCCTTGATATTATTTTTTAAGTTTATTGAAGTTGATTCAGGAAGGTTAGTCGACACTTTGAAAATGCATTTGGTGACTGTTACAAACCGTCGCCGCATCATTGCAAAAAGTAGGTTATTATTTTCAACCGACTTCAAAAAAAGGAGGAGCTCTATCTATCTCTATCTAGAAAGATAGAAAGAAAGAAAGAAAGAAAGAAAGAAAGAAAAATATTTATTTGTGACCCGCACAGGAGACACGAGAAAATAATCATACACTTAAACAATAATAAAATAAAAAACTCTGTGCGAGACCAAAAAGGCTCCTATCTCAGCATGTGCAGCGATATCCAAAAAAGGTAATAACGCTGCGCTGATATTCTGATAGGGCCTACTGTTGATGCCACGGACACACTTACTGAAACAGGACTTATATAATAAAATAAAATAGAAGAATATATAAATAACAAACAAAATAGAATAAAACACTGAAGGTGGGTCAAAGTAAGTGTAAGTATAATACAAATATATAAACGCGATGCTCAATGATCATTTGTCGAAACCATAGACAAACGACAGAGCGCGCGGACCAAAGAGTGGTTTATTAAAAATACGGAAAGAATCTATGGTCGGCTGTCAAAAGAAAAATATTATTTATGTAAGTTATGTTATGAAATAGTGTACATGAATAAGTGTAAATAAACCTGGCAAAAAGAATTGCTAATTGGATAAATCAGAGTGGTGTGGATTTAATATGTGTGGTGTGGTGTTCGCAAGAAAGTTCATAATAAAGAAAATGGATAAAAGGCAGTAAACCTAACCGCGTGCAAACCACGGGTAAGCTTATCTTCCGGATTCCTTTTGCTGAAGTAATAAGTACTGCTTGAATTTAGTACTAAATGTTCCAATCGTTTTTATAGCACGAAACGGCGGAGGAAGATCATTCCTGATACGAGAGGCAGCAAATTTGAAACTTCCACGGAATGCAGCAGTTTTGTGTGACGCCAACAACAGGTAGGCAGACGCTCTCGTTTTGACCCTATTTACATCGCGCGACCAGGTCAATTTACCGAACAGATAGTCTGGTTTTTTTGTGAGAATTGTGCCAAAGAGCAGGGTAGCCAGATGCAGCTTTCTACGATCTGATATTCTCATCAAATTACCTTTATTTAAAAAAGGAGTTACGTGACATCTAGGAGGGATGGTAAAACAAAATCTCGCACAAGCATTCTGTACTCGCTGAATTAACCTTTCACTTCTACCTAGAATGCACGCCCCGTACACAGTGTCAGCGTAGTTCAGCTTAGATAAAACTAGTGTTTCACAAAGCAGAATGCGCATATCCACACTTATGTAGGGACGCACACGATACAGAAGCTTAAGCCTGTAAAAGCAGTTGCGCACAGCCTCCATGATGTGTGTCTCAAAGTGCAGGTGCTCGTCAAACAGTAACCCAAGATTACGGGCTTCCCGGACCCTTTCAATGGAACACCCGTCGATTTTCAAGTCCAAATGCCCATTACGCATTTTATTTAAAAAATCTCTTGATCCCTAAAAAATTTTGACTTAGCTGGGTTCAAAACTAAGGCGTTTCTCATAGACCAAGCCGAGATCCTATCAAGATCCTCATTTAAACTTTTTACAGTGTCAACAGCCTGCTGGGGATGAAAAGATAGGTACATCTGCAGGTCATCAGCATATAAGTGGAACTTGGTGTTGAGCAGGCAGTTAATGATGTCAGCACTGTAAAGAATGAAGAGTAGCGGGCCCAGGATCGATCCCTGCGGTACACCCCTATTCACGCGCTTAGGACCAGAGGATTTAACAGCTCCATCACTGTCGCTCGTTACCTGGACAAACTGAGAACGGTGAGTCAAGTAACTCTCAAACCACTTTACTGTCTCAGGCTGACATCCATAATAAGTCAACTTCGATAGGAGGAGCGAGGTATTAATAGAGTCAAAAGCACGCGAAAAATCTAGTAAGACCAGCAGGGTACCCATGCCTTTATCTCTAGCTTCAAGAATATTCCCAACCACATCAAGAAGAGCTGTGGCTGTGCTGTGCCCCTTGCGAAAACCCGATTGAACAAGCGGCAATATGCTGTGTTCCTCAAGGTAAGACCGAAGCTGGTTAGAGACAACCTTCTCCAGGACCTTGGAGAGGTATGGCAATAAACTAATCGGGCAAAGTTCTTTTACACTGGTAGGATTAGAAACTTTAGGGATGGGTCTAACTATTGCCAATTTCCACAGATCCGGGAAAGATGAGGTGGTGATGGAACGGTTAATGATGGCCGTTATAGCTGCAAGGGTCCGAGGAAGGACCATCATCAGCATCTCAAGAGAGATATGGTCACAACCCTGTGCATTGGACTTGAGACTATGCAACAGCCTCAGCACCATATCCTCATGAACAGGCTCAAGCTGGAAGTGACTGTTACTGAATCTGTGGTGCTCAAAGTACTTCAGGTCAGCAGAAGAAACCCTACCGGTGCCAGGCACGTCCAAAAAATGTTCATTAATTTTTTCTGGGTTATTACAAAAATGAGGTAATCCGTGATCTGGTTTATTAGAGATACTAGTGGCTATGGTAGATTTGATGTGCTTCCATAACTTCTTAGGTTGTTTAATGTTTTTATTTATGTATGTTTTAAAATATGCACGTTTCTCACTCTCAACGGCAGCCCTAACAATATATTTGAGCTCTTTATATGAGTTGACATGACGCAAGGATTTAGTGGACTTGGACTTTATGTGGCTCTTGTCCCGCAATTTTATCATTTGTTTGATAGTGGATGTTATCCAGGGGCAAGACTTTTGTTTTATTAAAACTTTTTTAAGTGGTGCATGTAAATCAAACAAGTTCCGATAAAATTATTAAATGTTTCAACCATACAGTTCACATCCTCTAATCTTTCAATGCATTCCCAGTCCATCTTATTCAGGTCCTCGTTAAACTGGTCAATTAGTATATCCCTGAGAGGTCTGTAGGTGACCCAATGGGGGGAAGGTTTCTTTACTTTGAAGTTTAGCTCAACCGACACAACGGCGTGCTGACCGAGCTCAGGTACGTGAGATTCAGAGACCTCACGTATACGGGCGTCGGTGCCCACGACGTCAATAAGTGATTCACTATGATCAGTGAAATGTGTCTGTTTAGTAACAATTTGTTGCAATTTACAGCATGTTAAGAAATTGTTCAGTAACTTAGCTTTATTGTCCGAGAGGTTTAGCATGTTTATATTAAAGTCACCCAACAAAACAATCCTGTCAGCGCAAGCAAAGGAGAAAAGAGAGTCGGAGCCACATCTGCTCGCTCTGCGGCGCAGTCGGGTGCGGCATGAGGCACGCGCGCACTCCGCGCCGCACATAGAAACCCGCGCCGCCCCCGCGCCCGCCGCGCACCGTGGTCGGGCGCGGCACGTGTTTCAGCCGGTAGCCCGGGACAGTCGGCGCTCGACCCTCCTCACCCCGCCTAAGCCAAGTCTCATTTATCGCCATGATGTCCACCGCACAATTTGCCATAGCCACAATAAACTCATCCTGGCGCGTACCTAGCGAACCCGCGTTAAACAATTCAACTTTTAAATACTTAGACTTAATCATGTTGACAATTCTTGGACGTGCATGATTAGTGTATAGGTGTATGTATTAGAAATGTAATAAATGACAAATTTAAAAGAAGTATGTAGATAAATAATATGAATTGTAAACACTATAGAGATATAACCGACAAGCCGACGTTTTATAAATATGTAATATGAATGATAAATATTTAGTGCTCGGGCAGCAGGGCCACAGAAAGAGACCACTATATACAGAGAGAGGAACAGTGCTGGCCGCGCACAGGGCACACTTGAAAACATAAGTACACCTAACATAGTCAGTATGACCGTAGATCTTAAATTTAACATAAGACAATAAAAATTGCAGAAGCCCAGCGAGCTAAACAACCTTCTCGACAGACATCTCCCGGCCAAAAACACGAGCCAAGTCCTCTTCTGTGCGGATGCAATGGGTAGGCTTATCTCGTATGTATGCGCGATTTTCTTAAAACTACTTATCCGATACTGATGATGACTGATCGTCGATAAATGTATGTGTTTTCAGGGAAAAAATTTAAAAAAGATCTTCGGAGATAGATAATGGAACTCTTCAATAACAAACAGCAAATGACCAGCGATTACTGTGATTGTATGTTTATGTTTTCTTTTCACCATTCCATAATATAATATCACGCCTGTACAGTTTTAGGGGGTAAACAGATGTATTTAGTATACCCAATATGGGGTCCCTACAAAACTAAACTAAAGAGTAAAAATAATTACTTTCCTGTGTCGAAAAACGAAAAACAATAGGTACCGACAACTTCCGAAAAGAAAATTAGTTTTCACTGTGTTGTAGGTATTTAAAAAAACGCTATGTGAAATAAGTAGATACCTTTAACTTAATAATTTCCGGTCCCAAGGATTAAAAAATGACTTGAACATTTTGCATTACATGGAAAATGTTTTATTTTTGCATTATAAAAAATTTTTGGAGCATTACATAATGAGCAAATGACATACTACCCGAAAACCATGAAAATGCCACCCATGACGAAAAGATGACAAATTTTTGTCGGCGCCATCTTCTTAGTATTTTGGTTTTGACCCCGTATTCGATATAAGCGACCCCAAAAGCCATGAAAATGACAGCCATGACGAAAAGATGTAAAATTTTCGTCGGCACCATCTTGTATTTTGGTTTTGACTTCATATTCGATAAAAGCGACCCCAAAAACCATGAAAATGACATCCATGTCGAAAAGATGTCACATTTTCGTCGGCACCATCTTGTATTTTGTTTTGACCCCGTATTCGATATAAGCGACCCCAAAATCCATGAAAATGACAGCTATGACGAAAAGATGTCAAATGTTCGTCGGCGCCATCTTGTATTTTGGTTTTGACCTCATATTCAATTTATGCGACCCCAAAACCCATGAAAATGACACCCATGACGAAAGATGTCAAATGTTCGTCGGCGCAATCTTGTATTTTGGTTTTGACCTCATATTCAATTTATGCGGCCCCAAAAACAAAAATTTTCATTTAAGCGTAAAATCCGGAACTATTACTTGTCCTCTCTTAAATAGCTCGGTCCTCGTCATATATATTATATTAAAATTTCTGTTTCGTTTAGAATATAGTATTTATTATAATATTTATTAGTCTATTGTTTTAGAAATTATTTATGTATTTTATTTAGTTAGATAGTTTATTATCCAATTTTAATTATTGTTCATTTTTTATTTTTATTTTGGACTCCTACCACTGTTGTGTTCTTTTTAACCCAAAGGTTGACTGGTAGAGAATGCCTTGCTGCATTAAGTCCGCCTATGTATCACCATTGTACATGAAGTTTAAATAAATAAATAAATAAATAAATAAAATGACACCCATGTCGAAAAGCGGCCAAATTTTCGTCGGCGCCATCTTGTATTTTGGTTTTGACACCATATTAGATATAAGCGACCCCAAAAACCATGAAAATGACACCCATACGAAAAGATGTCAAATTTTCGTCGGCGCCATCTTGTATTTTGTTTTGACCCCGTATTCGATATAAGCAACCCCAAAAACCATGAAAATGACATCCATGACAAAAAGATGTCATTTTTTTTTATCGGCGGTGGCTTGGGTTTTGGTTATGACTCCATATTCATTACTTGAACCCTAAAAATCATGAAAATTACACCCATGACGAAAATTTGTCTAATTTTTGTCGGCGTCATCTTGGTTTTTAGTTTTGGCCCCGTATTCGTCATAAATACATACAAACCGGTTAAAATCATAAATCTCCCACCCATCCACTTCTAAACTTCACCACCGACAGCTTAACCCATCCAAATCCTAACCTCACTAAGAGCTGCTTAAACCCATCCATCCATTTCTCAACCATGTCAACAACTGCTTAACATCAACTATCCAAATCCCGATCTTACCCAAACATAATTTCTACATCACATTCTAATAATAATAGGAAACTCAAACATACTTTTATTTCCATCCGATAAAATATCAAACTCCTTTCGATCACGACAAACGACGAGGATACATCCTTTTTATTACTTTTATCGTAATTATTTTTCTGCGAGAAAGCGATACGCCCGTCCTTCCACGAGCGCTTCTGAGCGCGTAATGATGAGCCTCGAGTGCAAAATGTATGAAGAAGTCGGCAAGTGTTTTTATTTAAGCTAATAATAAAAACATAAAATTATTTTAAAAATAATTAGCAGAACCTGTAAAGGACTATATATACCGCAATTTCTTCTAATTTTGAAGATAAAATATGCTGTAAATTTACCTAAACTTGGACCTATTCTGACCCTACTTTTTTAATTTTTTTGCGATTATTATGATGGGCAAAACGTATTTGTGCGAAAATTTTGTATGTCATACAATTTTTCTGATGCCAATCTGGAGCTGAATATATTATCTTTAAATTAAGACCATGATATCTTCACATTGGTGATTGCATATACATTAAAATGGTACCTGAAAAGTACTGTTATTTGTAGAAAAATGTAATAGCGTCCTTAACAATAACGATTTTTTTATTGGCCATTTATGATCCGATAAATTATGCCAGGATTTCCAAGGTGGTATTATCCAGTCTTTGTTCCCGCCTTTAAGTTTAGGTAAATAAAATATATCTATTTTGAGCCCTCCCTGCTTATAAGAGGGGTTGGCTCGATGTTAGGCTTATCAACACGCAGTGCGGATTTTATTCGCGCGTTTTTCCCGCGCTGTTTTTAATCCGCGTACTGAATCATAAACACGCATTGCGTATAAAATTCCGCGCGATTTTTGTCTGTTTCTACCCAATACTCAGCCGCGTCTACAACTTTTTACCGCGGTGCGGACAGAGGCCTATATCCACCAAATATTCGCTCGGATTATTTTTATTTACTTTATTTTATTTAATAAAAAATATGCCCCACACTGAGTATGATTCCTGAATCGTGGATGCGTTTACAAACATTTAAACTCACATACACAAAGAGCCAGAAACGGAACAACTATCTGTAGGTCAAATATTTGTTCCGTGCGGGAATCGAACACGCAATACGCACCCCAGCAGCCAGTCGCTCAGCCACTGCGCCAACCATGCAGTCGATTTAAACCACGATGCAGTGGATTATATGGCAAACAGATTTTTGCGTGCTAAAAGCCTTACTGTAACATTGTATTTGGTCACTTACTCGTAATCCTCGTCCTCCTCCTCCTCCTCGAGGTACTCCTCCTCCTCCGCCTCCTCCTCGAAGTACTCGTAGTCGTCAACCGACGAGCCAGAAAAGTTCGTCATCAATTCTGCAAACAAAACAAACATTGTTCTCACATACCTAACGCTCTTCATTTCGTTTGGGAGCCCTGCTACTCTTGAGCAAACGTTGATTCTATAGGTTTCGGATGACAATCATCTTGCTAACTTTTATAAAAAAACATCGTTGAAGTCGTTTTAGTTTATATTCTTACTAGTCCCCCGTGGCTTCGCTTCCGTCAAATGGCTAATACCTACCTACCCTACCCGAGCTACCTACCCACCTGTCCTAGCTGTCTTGACAATTCCTAAATGCGATTGATGTAATTCCATTAAAATGTCACCTCAACTGTGTGTCCTCTCATAACACATCCATTTTCATAAGACAATTGCGTCCTACACGAATAATACGGCTTCATACGGTCATCAGACGTTTTCCTAAGCCAATTCAAGACAAACTGCACCACCTTACGCAAGGTCATGCATCAGGAGCGGGAAAAATAGTATATTATGCAACTAGTGAATAAAGGACGGATTTAAAGCGAGGGCCATAGTTGAATCGCGAACAAGTGAAGGATTGTAACAACTGAATCACGACCGTAGGGAGTGATTCATGATGATTGAATCACGAGCATAGCGAGTGATTCAAGTGTTAGAATCCTGAGCGACGCGAGTGATTCATGGCCCTCGATATAAATCCGGTTTATTCAAGAGTTGCATACTATATTTTATACCATGACTACGATAAAAAGAAAGATCTAAGCACAAGGAATAATAATAATGGTAAGGTTTATTACCTTCAAAATTTAAAAAAAAATGAGAATTCTCAGTTTCACATTTTATGTAAATTGAAGCTGACCTAGGTAACACCTAGGTCAGCTTCAATTTACTAGCTAACACCTAGGTAGCACCTGTGTTTCAGGGGCCATTGACCACCTTCGTTACTTTATATAATTAATTAAACACCAATGCAATTAATATTATAATTACAATTCAAATAAGTATTCACTAAACATGCAAGACCAAAATCATTATTGAAATCTTAAATATAAACAAACTCAAAATTAAATCGATGAAGGAGTTTGAAAGTCGAATATTTTTTGCACTAGCAGTTTATATAGTATCTCTAAGTAGTCTGTGGTTTATATCGAGTATTTGATGCGCAAGGAGGAGCTGTAACATTCAGATGGAGTTTGAATATGCATTAGTGTGTGTTCCAAATTCAAACACCAAAGCAGTGAGTAAAAGTGCTTTTTATTCACTGTTTTCAGTGAATAAAATAAGCTTTTTAGAGGGGGAATGGTATAAAAACCTTTTCGTACCACCTGGTCAAAAAAGTGACATTCTATGCCACAAAAAGCGAACATAACAATAGTCATTTTTAATCTGTTAAAAACAGGGAAAGTAAATTGTACTGAATTTCATTCATCCTCTAGGGGGAGAATGTGATTTAATATAATAATAATAATTAGTAGATTATTAACCAAGGGGATAAAGCATTGTCTTCTGTCGCGGGTGACGATTTAAATCGCGAGCGTAACGAAGGACTCGAGGTTTACTCCCGAGCGTAGCGAGGGTGTTAAAAACTTAAATCACGAGCGAAGCGAGGGATTTAAGACGAGTCCTGAGAGTAGCGAGGGATTTAAGTTCACCCAAGACTAAGACAGCTTTATCACCGAGGAAAATACTCTACTTTTCGTACCATTTGCGAAAAAATTAACACAATAATATTATGAGATAAGCATTTATTAAATATAATTACAATTAAAAGTAAAATAAACTTAAAGTTTATGTATTTGAAGAAAACAAAAACGCGGCAAATTCTTAGGCTAATATTTTTTTGTCGGAAAAGCAAAGGCATCAAGCTCACACGGCCTCGTCAGTTTTCGTAATTTTATTTAATAATCATAACTGCATAATAAATGCGTATTCCTTTTTCAAAAAGATGTATAATGCTTTATATACAAACTCAATAGTGTAAACACAGATGTAGTTAAGTATAAATTCCGGTAAGTATTCCAAATTTAAATCACATTCTCCCCCTAGAGGATGAATGAAATTCAGTACAATTTTCTTTCCCTGTTTTTAACAGATTAAAAATGACTATTGTTATGTTCGCTTTTTGTGGCATAGAATGTCACTTTTTTAAGCAAGTGGTACGAAAAGTAGAGTATTTTCCTCGGTGATAAAGCTGTCTTAGTCTTGGATAAACTTAAATCCCTCGCTACACTCAGGACCCGTCTTAAATCCCTCGCTTCGCTCATGATTTAAGTTTTTAACACCCTCGCTGCGCTCGGGAGTAAACCTCGAGTCCTTCGTTACGTTCGCGATTTAAATCGACACCATCGACAGAAGACATTGCTTTATCTCCTTGGTTAATAATCTACTATTTTTGAAGGCTTCCGTTGCGTGTGCTGCGTAAACGGTTTACGGGTTAAGCAACAATCATGTATGTAGAGTAGGTAGAGTAGATGGGTAGGTAGGTAGCCAGTAGATGTGAGCGAAGCCGCGTGGGACAGCTAGTTCACTGTAAACGGATATGGGTTATCCTTTTTTAATTTAGGTAGGTATTTAGATATATAAAGAACAGGATGTTTTTACAAAAATTATTACTTTTAATTTAGTTAGGTATAGCATAGGCTACTTGAACAAATTTCATGTAGACTAGAATCAAACTTAATGGCGACTCGCAACAGACACTGCATGTTAAAAAATAATTGTGCCAGCGGTGGTTAGGGGTGCGCAGCGACTCATACGAGTGTTCCAAGCCGCCATTAAGTTTGTATCGAACTGTACGAGTAGTGAAGCCGTGTAATCACAAGGACAAAAATTACTTTATTTTATTATTTACGTATTTACTAACGGGATGTCGATTCAAACACAATGATGTTTTAAAAAAAAAACTACTCGCTGCGCAGTACCTACCCTACTCCTCACCCCCGCTGTCACATAAAATTGCTAGCTCGTAGTGGCTCACGAAGTGTTTCGAGCCGTCATTAAGTTTGAATCAAACTGTACCTACTATAGGACGCGTAAACTCGGACGGCAAGCGGCACACGCCGCACGCGTCGCGTTATAAATCTCTTATTTTCTAACCCGTGCGGTTTGAGTACATAGTACATAGGCCCCAGCGCGATACGAGTCCTGTTCCAGCGGGGTAACTAGTTAATTCGACGAGTAAACAAGCTTCACAAAAACGTGATTTTAAGTAATAGACGTAAGACTTTAATATTTCAAATTAAGCCTATACTAAATAATAAATTATGAAAAACGCCATAATAGACAAATTGTGAAAAACGCCATCTATTGCTAAGAAGTCAGCTACTTTCATCTAATTTAACATACAGTCAAGTCAAGTTTTGATTTGTTACTAAACTTATTTCAGCCTGAATCTGCTGTTTAACATTTTTAAGTGATTGTTACTTTCACATTTGTTACCTATGCTGACATCTATGATCTTTTTTTGATACTAATTATAATTTGTTTGAATTGAGACCCCATGACCTGGTGAAGGTTACGGAGATCTGCTGGATGCGAGACGCACGAGACCGGTCAATGTGGCAACGCTTGGGAGAGGCCTATGCCCAGCAGTGGACGTCATTAGGCTGATATGATGAAGATGAAAATAAAGTACACACCTTTTCTACTGTCCAAGATTTCTTTCCTTTTTGTTTTCATCTCCTCACTAAGACTTTGCACCATTTTCTCAATGAAAGAGGCTAGCACTAAGCTTTTGCATGCTGATGTGATTGGAGCTCTGAAAAGAAAATTAGATGAAATTATAAGAGACAGTGAAACGTCGTCGCGCCACGAAGAAGATGGCGGGAAGAACTAGACAGATTTCTTCAGAACTGAAAGGAATCCGATCCTCCCAGAACCTTTCGTCACGGGGTCCCAACGCTCACAATGAATATTTGGTTCATATAATTATCACTAGATGGCGCGATATGCCTCGACTTGTTATTGAATTGTGTGTAAAATTTACAATTTCTAGAATTGATCATAAAATTGTATGTTCTTGTTTACTCTCCTAAGCACAAAATTATGGAATATTGGGCTCTTAATTCCCATTTCAAAGATTATTTGAAAGGCTCATTTAAAATTTATTTCAATAGATGGCGCGGTTTTAGATTTCTGAAGCATGACACTCTATTTTTTAATTTGTATTCTAACACATATTTTTACAAAGAAAATGTAAAAACGTTTTAAAAATATTATAAAACAAAGTTCAAAATCTAAAGAAAATAATAGTCACGAATCGAGAAAACCCTTTTACTTGCAATTCGCTGCTAACACCATCTATAGCCGTTGAACGGAACCGAACGCAATCGAAGTATTTATAAAAATAATTAGCTTAATCAGACGAAAAACACTAGTTAAGTCGGCACGGTTACTTTGTATGGAAAGCATCTGTATGCTAGTATTATATTATCTGTGCTTTCGTGCTCCCGCGCAGGCAAGAGGCCTTAGTCCACAGGATAGGATAGCAAAAAAAACACAATTAAAATAAAATTATACATTAAGGACGCTGTTATATTTTCGACGAACTCAAATTTAGGTATCTAGTCGCACACAGCAACATTAAGCGTACGCACACATTGAAACTACTGAGCGCTCGATTTTATACATCACTGAAATAATCTTGGTCCTTGATATTATTTGAAGGTTAGTTGGCACTTTGAAAGTGCATTTGATAACTGTTACAAACAGTTATCATACATACAACCGTCGTCGTAAAAAGTAGGTTATTATTTTCAACCGACTTCAAAAAAAGGAGATGCTCTATCTATTCGGCCAAACTACTTATCCGATACTGATCGGGTTTTCATCGATAAATGTATGTGGTGGTATTTTCAGGGAAGGTTTTATTGTATAATTTAATAGGATCTGATAAAAATCTTCGGAGATAGACAATGGAACTCTTTAATAACAAACAGCAAATGATCTTCCGACCCGATTACTGTGATCGTATGTTTATGTTTTGTTTTAACCATACCATAATATATCATCACGCTTGTACGGTTTTAGGGGGTAAACAGATGTTTACCCCCTAAAACCGTACAAGCGTTAATGATGAGCGGCGGGTACAAAATGTATGAAGACGTCGGCAAGGGATTTTATTTTAGCTAATAATTAAAAAAAATATTTAGGTGAAAAATAATTAGCTGAACCTGTAAAGGACTATATATGCCGCAATTTTTTATAATTTTGAAGATAAAATATGCTGTAAATTTATCTAAACTGGAACCTATTCGGACCCTATTATGATGGGCGGATTATTGTGATGGGCAAAACGTATTTGTGCGAAAATTTCACTCGTTCCACTAGAATCCCCTATTTCAGTCCCCCAGGGGATTCTACAGCACTCAATATTCCACTACGATCCCCTATGCAGGGGATTCTATAAATACTAATTAGTTATATTCCTTCAAAGTCCCTTCTAAATAAAAAAGCCACCTATAAAATAACAATATGTAATACATAGAATTTAAAATCGGTCTACTGAGGTAAAATGAAATTTTGTTTTTTTTTTTTTAAGTACCAAAAGCGTTGAAGAATTTCGCAAGTTCTACTAGTGCAGCGTCTTGGTGGCGTTGGGTTCGAGTCCCACCTAAGGCTTTCGGTTTTTTTCAATGTTTAACTTATTTAAGATAAACGCAAAATATAAAAATAACCTTTTCTACTTAAAAAACTAGGTCATCGGTCCTTTTAGTGGGAAGCCTTCCAACGCACGTCTTCCGGTTCGCATTGGCAGGACACATTGCTGCTCGCAGAACGGATGGCCGATGGGGCCGAAAAGTTTTGGAATGGCGACCGCGAACCGGAAGATGATGCGTTTGAAGGCCTCCCACTAAAAGGACCAATGACCTAGTTTTTTTTTTTAAGTATAAAAAGTTAAACATTGAAAAAAACCGTACGCCTTAGGTGGGACTCGAACCCAACGCCACCGAGATGCTGCACTAGTCGAACCTGCGAAATTCTTCAACGCTTTTGGTGCTTTTTTTTCAACATCTAACTTGTTTTAGAAATATTTATTTACGTCATTGTAATCCTCTCTGTAGACCGATTTTGATTTTTAATTCTATGTATTACATATTGTTATTTTATAGGTGGCTTTTTTATTTTGAAGGGACTTTAAAGGAAAATAACTTATTAGTAGTTAAAGAATCCCCTGCATAGGGGATCGTAGTGGAACATTGAGTGCTGTAGAATCCCCTGGGGGACTGAAATAGGGGATTCTAGTGGAACGAGTGGAAAATTTTGTATGATGTCATACAATTTTTCTGATGCCTATCTGGAGCTGAATATAAAATTAAGACCATGATATCTTCACATCGGTGATTGCTTATACATTAAAATGGTACCTCAAAAGTACTGTTACCATGATATCTTCACATCGGTGATTGCTTATACATTAAAATGGTACCTCAAAAGTACTGTTATTTGTAGAAAAATGTTATAGCGTCCTTAATAAAAAAAAACAAGGTTTTCTGGTATTCTTCCCAGAAAACCCTTTCATTTGATACCCTTATCATGTCAGTGCACAAAAAATAACTAGTCCGCTATCGTTGGCCATCTGCCATATTGGATTTAGATTGACGTCACGAAAGCTAACCATGCATTGTCATCCAAACTAAACGTGTATGCAAAATTTTATCGTAATCGATGGAGGATCACTGCTTTAAAATGTAGTAGCAAGATTTGACCCGAACACACTTACATACATTGCAAGTTAAATAAAAGCTTGTTAAAAAGTTTACAAATAACAAACGAGGCAATAAAATTCTACCTGCATATAGCACAATCCTTTTTCTTTTGCTTCCAGACGGATATACAGTATTTGCAGAAGGTATGTGAGCAGTTCAGTGTAACGGGTTCCACAAATAATTCATTACATATGCTGCACTGCAGTTCACTCTCCATGAGCTCACCCATTTCGTTCAGCACCATCTCCTTCGATGAGCTCTCTAAAATTGAGTTCTCTATTTCCACAGTTTGTAGTTGGCTTTTAACCTGTAAGAATTTTTAATAAAATATGTAGGTAACATTTCAATTATTTAATCAACTCAATCTGTTTACAAGTAAGTTTGATTAAAATCAGCATCCCAGGAAACTGGCATGTCCTAGAACCAAAAATTCCACCAACTCGCACTGGGCCCACGTGGTGGATTACGGCTCATTGCCTCTCACAGAGAGGTGGGCTGTGTCCCAGCAGTGGGATGATTAAAAGGCTGATGATGTAGATATAGACAATTTCAAATATTAAAAAGACGAAAAACCCTGACTCCAAAGGTTAATTACTCTTTCAAGTTGTTCCTGCAATGTGTTGACCACACTTGACTGCTCTGCCTGATTCTGGATCCTTTCTGCCGCCAGTGCAGCCAGCTCAGTGTCTCTCTCCGTCACTCGCATCTGTTAGTAAAGACCATGTCGCACTTTACTTGGAGGTACTGGTATTGTAATTAATCGAGAGAGCCCTGGCACCCCTAATACAAGTTTAATCTTAGCTTGGCTACCAGAGGGTGAGATGTTTTCTATTGTAAGTACAGTCATGTAAACTTGGAAATAAAAATCTTATTTATTTATTTACTCCTCAGCTTAAAATTTACGAGTTAATAATATTTATGTTTTTTATCAGTGCAAATGAGATGCTCCTGTTTGAAGTTGCGGAAGTGTTCATTTGTCTGCACTTCTGAGGACCTAAAACAAATTACTGATGCCGCGTGTGACTCACGTGTCACTTGTTGGACCTAACACACTTCGTTAAATATGTACCAACGGCTCAAAAAGAACAAGTATAGTAATCTGAGTTGTGTTAAAAATAAAATTTACCCTCAGTTCTTCAAGTGACTTTTCAGCATTGTTTTGAGCTTCATTTAATTTCTTTTGTATTTCTTCTCTCTGTGACATCTGAATGTAATAAAAAAAAAGATGTTATAGAAGCTTTGGTGATACTAACAACATATTAGATAAACAAGTTACCACACACAAAACCTTCTTGCTCAATCTCTTCTTCTACCGCTCATAGACTATGCAACGCAGGTACTTCTAAACAAACTCAAGCGACTGCAGAACTTGTGCATCCGCTTTATTTTTGGCCTCCGCAAGTACGACCATGTGTTGGAATTTCGGACCAGATTGAAGTGGCTGCCAATTCGCCGTTGACGAGATACCCACATCCTATCCCTTCTCTACTATACTATTCTGGTAAACCTTGTCGCACAATTTAACCACTTCGCTTCGTCTTCGAACTCCGCGTCACACTTCCAGCCGCTATGATGGCTCCTTCTCTGTTACTGCAGGGCATCTCTGGAACTGTCTCTCACACTCCCTACGCGATAGCCCTCTTATCGATGTCTTCAAGAGAAAAATTAAGGAGCATTTTCTTACAACACAATAAATAGTATTAGTAGATATAAAATTGTATTTATGAACGTAGGTCTTTTAAGTATTATTTTGGGTAAAATTTCCATTATGGGCTGTTGATTTGGAAGTTCATTTGTAGGTAGTACTCATAAATAGAAAGCTATTTACAAATTTTCAAGACTCGGAAATTTTATGTTTTTTTGTTTGTGTTTCTTGAGGTAAAAAAATGAGAATTAGTCCAAGAGCGAGAGAAGCGAGCTCAAGAACTTAGGGCAGCCCGACACGGATAGGTTAGGTTCAAAAGAGATGGCTCCTTCATGTTAGGTTACTTTAGACCCTGCACACAAAAATAGGAGCCTCGCGTAGCGGGGCTTAAATAGTAATCTTAAACTTTAACCATGGATATCTCCATAACCATGGGGTTCCGTGAGGTGGGGATGGTACAGTAAGGTAGCCTCTCTACCGCCCTTTCCCATCCCGATGGGCATTTATGGAAAATTTAATTCTAACCTGAAAACTTGTAACGGTTAGGGGCCAGGCAGGTAAATTAAACTCTCGAAGAGAGGGTAGATACAAAAATTTATTTAAAAAAATATTATATAAAATAAAAAATAGAAACCCAGCAAGAGGCTGGTGTGAGTTCTAGACATCGAGCGCGTGTTAGGTTCTAGACCGCCGAAAGAAAACCACTATCCTGTAGTTCCAGAACGTAGGTGACTGGTGGCAGCCAGGTAGGTAGGTCGATCTTCGTATCGGAGGGTAGCACGTAGGGTAGTCCAGCCTCAGCCCTTGTAGCAACACGGAGGATTGTCCGGTATAGAAGAACCCTGGAATATCCCGAATTAGGCATTTTAGAAAATGTCCGAATTCGTACCACTGACTGCAACATCCTGACAACCGTCGAACATGGAATCTACGGTGGAAAGCGGTGATCTAGCATCAATTAGCCATCAAGATGAAGCAGTCTAAGCAGCGTGGTACAATTTAAAAGCATGATGAATTATAAAAAGATAACATCTAGTGATGTGAGGTAGATGGAAAAATTATAACAATAATGATTAACAGAATTTTACAAAACAATTACTTCCATTGACTTACTACCACTCACCAATACTACTTGAACAAGGAAAATAATAGATGAAAGGATGAAGATTATTTAACCGTCATGACCCGTTACACCTATGTTACGGTCATTCGGTGAAAACATACAAGTTAAAATATGGTGTTTAAATTAACAATCACCGTTGATACACCAGCGCAATTTATGTGAATCAACGGTTCAAGATTCAAGTGTCTGAAGTAGGTATTATTACAAAATTTACGAATAGCGAAATTTTAGCAAGTCATGCAATGATCACTTATATCTAGATAATATAGGTTTTGCGACACTCACCCAATTTGGGGTTACACTGAGATTAATTAATTTTCTATTGTCCACGGTAATGTGCAGGTAATGCAAGAAATATTTCTTTCTACGTGACTATAAGAAGGTGGCAGAGGTATGATTAGCCTATTCCGACACTGTCACTCTCTGCTGCGTAGTGTCAAGTGAACGCCGGTCGAGACTGACTGACCGTTCTCGAACCGCAGGAAGTCCGCGAGCGTCAGTCATACCTATTGAGAAGGAGGTCAACTACCAACATTCAACAAAACAGTTCCGTGCGCGGAGTCTGCGACAGTATTTAATTACTCATTGCAGTATTGCCAGTTAAAAACATCAGCTGCAAGCGCAATTAGGTACTTTTTATTTCCTATTTTTTTCTACTCAGATTCAGATGCGTTAGCAGCCGAGTACAACGTTACAGTACCCCCCTTGTTAGCGTAGGATTTTTCCTAAATAAAATCCGCCTCTACTGCTTCTGAAGACACTTGATCAACGTTGCTCATTCATTCTTTCCCCTTTCATTCCTCACACTTCACTCATTCATCATTTGATCGGCAGTAACACCTTAGTTCCGGTGTTACCGCATTCTAACATTTGAAGTGTCCCGTTTAAAATTCAGTACAAAACACTCCCGCGAAACAAGTGTTTTTTTTTTTTTTTTTTTTGTTAAGTACTGAGCAGTCTACATACAACCAATTCTTTATTGATAATTTAACTAGGATGCTAATGTTCACGCTTATTTAGAGTTGAACTACTCTGTAGAATACTTATGGTGTAGGGCCATTGGTATTGGGCAAAGAAATCAATGGGGTAGAGCCATGATTGCTTTCGTACTATGGTTGTAGGACCGATAGTAATAATAGTACTATAGGAATTAATGTCATTATAGATCATCTTCCTATGAATACTGTTTGCATAGACTAATAATTATATAATTTTAAATTTAAATAAATAATAATACGAGCTGTTAAAATTTGGTTATATGTAGGTAGACGGTTTTAGCAGTACGTAAGTTTGGGTTGGTAATTTGTTGGTTTTTTATTTGATTATAAGTATTATTTAGTTTTAATTAGTTATTTGATAGAATAATCATAGTTGGGTAGTTATAGTCAATGATTTGCATTAAGCTGTTTTTTTTTCATATTGTTTGTATGTTTAGTAATAAGTTTAGTAATAAGTATTTAGTCCTTGTAATTGGTTAACTTCATATCTTTAATATGCCATTGGCCGATAGATTTGCCCGACGAATCCGCCAATTCGTATACTAATGGTGATTTTTTTCCAATAATTTGGCATTTAATAAATTTTGGGGCTAACTTCTTAGAAAAATATTTATCTTTGTCACTTTGATAGAAGGTTCGCTTCCATACAATATCACCTATATTGAACTCTGCTGGTTTCCTACGTAAATTGTATGTCTGTCTGTTTCTGGCATGTGCCTGGATAAGCGCTGCTTGCACCTTGTTAAAGATAGAAGATAGATAGCCTAAGTTTTCTGCATAAGAATCGCGAGGTACAAAAACAACATCTTCATTGTTTTCTGTATTGATGTAGTGTGAACCACATGTAACCAGTTCACGTCCGTATACCAGAAATGACGGAGTATAGCCGGTTGTTTCATTTACAGAACTATTTATTGCAAATTGAATCTTTGGTACTAGTAGATCCCAGAGACGTTGATCGTCTGCAATAAATGTAGAAATTGCAGTCATTACCGTTTTATTGTAACGTTCAACTGTGTTGATGTGAGGTGAGTATTTTGGAGTAAAATGTAAATTGGGAACCTTATATCTGGTAGTCATGTTTTTGAGAGTAGCACTAACAAACTGTTTTCCATTATCAAGTATAATAGTAGAGGGAATCCCATGTACTAGAAATACATTTTCTTCTAGAATTCTAGTAACGATTTCCGCGGTAGCTCGCTTGATAGGAAATAATAGGCAATATTTAGTAAAACAGCACGTAATGACGAATATATAACAATTTTGCTTTCTCGAAGGTGGTAAAGGTCCGACAAGATCTATACTAATAGTTTGGAATGGCCTAGAGCATACTTTAGGCTCCCCCATTTTTCCCAAAGGGGCATGGGTTTGATGTTTATGAGCTATGCACGCATCGCAAGCTAAAATAAATTTCTGAATGTCTGCGTGCATGCTTGGCCAGTAATAGCATAAAGCAAGACGTTTATAAGTTTTAAAAACACCCAAGTGCCCTGCAGAAGGTTCGGAATGATTCTTTTCTATTACGGTACTACGGTATTCCGCGGGTACTACTTCCTTCCATTCAAATTCCCTGCGCAATGGACACATAGATTTCATGTACCTATATAACTTCCCGCTTTTAATTATATAGTTAGGAAACGAGGTAGGGGAAGATTGACAACCATTAAAGATGTTGAGGTACCACGCATCAGTAGTTTGCGTATTAATGGGAACACTATCAACCGCGGTAATAGGTACAGAACGAGACAGCAAATCTGGAACTACGTTTTCAGAACCACGGCGGTGTCTTATTTCGAAATTATACGCTGATAGCCGTACACCCCAGCGTGCTAAACGACCTGTAGGGTTACTTAATTTCAAAAACCATTTAAGAGCAGAATGGTCGGTGTAAACGATAAATTTTTGTCCGTTTTCCACGTAACAGCGCCAGTGCTCAACCGCCACTAGAACAGCAAGAGCTTCACGCTCGGTAGTGCTATAGTTGCGTTCTTGGCTGGACAAAGACTTGCTCATGTAGGCTATGACTCTTTCCTTACCATCAATATTTTGTGTCAATACACCACCAATACCGTAGTCGCTCGCGTCGGTGTGAATTT
The DNA here is from genome assembly GCA_949775005.1 of Orthosia gothica. NCBI lineage: Eukaryota > Metazoa > Arthropoda > Insecta > Lepidoptera > Noctuidae > Orthosia > Orthosia gothica. The sequence continues at coordinate 63,988,257 of OX459034.1, read as the reverse complement.
CAAACGGTTTAGAATAATCGGGGCACGAGAGTACTGATGCTGATACTAAGCATTCTTTTAATTTATTAAAAGCTGTATCAGTATCTTTAGACCACACAAACGGTGGTGCTTTTTTGCCTTGTGAAGTTAGTTTGTTCAGTGGTGAAGCCAAAGAACTAAAATTTGGTATAAACCTACGATACCAAGAGGCTGCGCCCAAGAATCGACGAACTTCTTTTCTGTTAACGGGGGTAGGATAATTTTTAATAGCGTCTACTTTTTCTGGGTCAGCATGTAAGCCGTTAGCATCGACTACATAGCCTAAATATTTCAGTTTTTCACGAAAAAATTGACTCTTTTTAAAGTTTATGGTTAAGTTTGCTAATTTTAATTTATTTAATACAAGAAGTAGTAGTGAAATATGTTGCTCGAAACTAGATGACACAATGATAATATCGTCGACAAATACAAAAACGCGGTGTTCAAATTCCGGTCCATAGAACAAAATGTCCACTAAACGTTGTTGTGTGGCTGGTGCGTTAGTAAGACCAAATGGCATAGATTTGAACTGGTAAGTACCACGGGTTGGTATGTAGAACGCGGTCTTGCACCTGTCCTGCTCATTGATCAAAATTTGCCAAAAACTTTTAGATAGATCTAAGCTGGTTAAATATTTAGCGTCGCGTAAATTATCAAGAATTTCAGAGATGTAAGGCAAATTATATGCATCTTTCTTTGTAACGGCGTTTAATTTTCTGCTGTCTAAGCAAAACCTAAGCTCACCAGTTTTTTTTTGGTGTGAGTAGTACAGGTGATGACCATGGACTCTCGGCAGGTTCAACTACATCATCCTTTAGCATTTCATCTAGTTGCTCCACTAATATCCGTTGCTTCTCTGGAGACATACGATAATACCGTTGACGAATGGGAGCAGCCTCACCAGTGTCTATGATATGCTTTATTAGAGAAGTACGGCCAAGACCTCGTACTTCGTATGATATTTCTCGGAACTGTGAAATTATATTATCAGCTGTGATCCTCTGGTCTTCTGATAAATGATCATACGACTGGAGATGTTCCGAGCAATCTGGCTTCAGTTCAGCTAACTGAGCGTCTGACTGATTTAAAAATAGTATATTGTTTAAGTGAGTAGGAAATAGACTGAATTTTCGCCAAAAGTCCATGCCTAGGATTAATGAATTTTTTATTTCCGGAATGATGTGGACATTTAAATTATGTATTTGATTTTCAAATGCAAAAGGCATTGAAATAAAACCCAAGGAAGAAAGTCTTTGTCCACCCGCTGCAACAAATGTCATAGGTTGACTGATGTTCGATTGGCATTTTGATGGAATCAAACTCTTATGGAAGTCGTTTCCCATTATAGTAACGGCAGAACCTGTATCAAGTAACCCAATGACCGATTTATTGTTAACACTAACTGAGACATAAGGCCGTGTGTAATCTCTTCTAGTGTCACGGATCGAAGAAACAGAATAGCATGAAAAGAATTTTGTAACAGTTTTTAGCCAATTTTCCCAATCATTTCTATCGAAATTATTGGTACCATTACTACTTCCGCAACCCTTGCCACCTAGTTTTTTGTCATGTTAGAGTGGCAATTGGTACATTCTGGAAATTTCACACCTTCCTTTCCACACTTAAAGCAGATAAGGAAATGTGGTTGTTTACATGATCCCAATGAGTGTGATTTAGATCTGCACCTAGGACAATATACGGGTTTGTTCTTATCTTTAGACGCATGGGATATTTCATTGACGTGTAAATTGGTATTAGTTTCGCTGGTATTTTTATTTTTGAAGTTATTATTATCGTAATTATTTTTAGTGTAGTGAGATTTAAAATTAAAATTTGTATTTTTGTAGTTAGTAGAATGACTACTGCTCGGTTGTTTTTTATACGCGAATTCTGGTGCTAAGGTTTCGGCAGTGTCCTTAGGCGGTTCGCGAAACTGTTTGAGCCTAGTTTGTATGTTTTCGTAATTTCTACATAGTTTTTGAAGACTACTTATATCGGTTATATCTGCAGAGGACGCCAGCGTACTAGCATAGCAAGGTCGAATGTTATGCAATAATATCTCTAATTGATCCTCTTCAGCCAACTGCCTATCCAAACGAGAAAACATGCCGCGCATAATAGAAATGTAAATGGTTATATTTTCTAGTTCACCCTGTGTGCGTGCTCTTATTTCGGATAAAAATTTGTAGTCGAAGTCACTTTGACTAAAATCTTGCTTAAGCAAATCAACAATATCATCCCAAGTACTAGCCCGCTCCCTAACACATCTGAACCAGTGTAGAGCATCGTCTGTAAATATCTCATACGCGAAAGAGACCATTTGTTCGCGAGGTATTGCTCTGCTCAAAATAAATTCTTCTACCCTCTGAATAAATGCTCGGACGCAAGTTTTTCCGGAGAATTTCAGTTTGCCAATCTCAGAAAACAGCCTACGCTCGCAACTGACAGCGACATTAACTGGATTTGTTTCATGGACTGGCTCTGGTTTAGCAGACACCTGAAGCTGAGTGGTCGAGGCAGTTTGTGGCTTAAGCAAAGTCATATCCTTATATTGGGTATTGAAGTTCGACAAGCAAATTTTATACACTTCCGCTACATCTCCGGCTGTGTAATTAATTCGATTTAGCCGATGATATACGTGGTGCAATAAGGTTTCAGTGCGAATGTACAAATTTCTTTCAAATTTTGATTTAAGGGTTATTATACTATTATGTGACTTTAACAGGGACTCTTTGACCGCTTTTAAGTCTTCAATTGGATCTAAATGTGATTCTAAAATCTGAATCCGAGTAGAAAAAAATAGGAAATAAAAAGTACCTAATTGCGCTTGCAGCTGATGTTTTTAACTGGCAATACTGCAATGAGTAATTAAATACTGTCGCAGACTCCGCGCACGGAACTGTTTTGTTGAATGTTGGTAGTTGACTTCCCTCTCAATAGGTATGACTGACGCTCGCGGACTTCCTGCGGTTCGAGAACGGTCAGTCCAGTCAGTCTCGACCGGCGTTCACTTCACACTACGCAGCAGAGAGTGACAGTGTCGGCACAGTGCTAATCATACCTCTGCCACCTTCTTATAGTCACGTAGAAATAAATATTTCTTGCATTACCTGCCTGGCCCCTAACCGTTACAGTGGCCATGGATATCTCCATAACCATGGGGTTCCGCGAGGTGGAGATGGTACAGTAAGGTAGCCTCTCAACCCCCCTTTCCCATCCCGATGGGCATTTATGGACAATTTAATTCTAACCTGAAAACTTTAACCATGGATATCTCCATAACCATGGGGTTCCGTGCGGTGGGGATGGTACAGTAAGGTAGCCTCTTTACCCCCTTTTCCCATCCCGATGGGCATTTATAGAAAATTTAATTCTAACCTGAAAACTTTAACCATGGATATCTTCATAACCATAGGGCTCCGAACGGTGGGGATGGTACTGGGGGGTAGCCAAACCTCCCCCCTCCCTGCGCCAAAAATCAACGGCCCAAAATCGAAATTTTAACCATTATTTTCATAAGTATATTTAATTAGTATAAAATATATAAATTGTAAAAAAAATAAAATTACTGTTAAATTGTACACTGGATTACAGCCCTTTAGGAAGATTTAGTTGGTTCCGTATGGTGTCGGACGTAAAGAATCTCACCATCCCATATCTTCCCGTGGGTGTCGTAAGAGGCGACTAAGGGATACACCAGAGAATGGGCAGCAGCGTTTTCTGTGCTCTTCAACAACAAACTGCGATCGCCAACCCGCCTGCCAAGCGTGGCGATTAAGGCAAACCCCCCCCAACCAAATGAATAGCACAAATAAAAAACGGCCCCGAGTACCCGGCAGCCCGTCTAACCTCGATTACGGTAGCGGTCGAGGCGATGGCGTGGCAAGGGGTGCGAAGAATCCCCGGAGTGAACCCGGCTACCCCAATCAACACCGACGACTGGCCCTGGCAACATACAACACGCGAACACTCCGGACCGACGATAAGATAGCCGAACTCGAGGAAGAATTGAGCAGGTTGCGATGGAGTATTATAGGGCTATCTGAAGTCCGAAGAGAGGGGGAGGACTCGATAATCCTCAAATCCGGTAACCTGCTCTATTTCCGAGAGGGTGACCGGCAGTCCCAGGGTGGTGTCGGGTTTATCGTCCACAAGTCCCTTTTGAAAAACGTGGTGAAGATCGAGAGTGTGTCGACCAGGGTGGCGTACCTTATACTCAGAATATCCTCGAGATATTCGCTGAAGATCATACAGGTCTACGCACCGACCTCGGCACACCCCGACGACGAGGTAGAGACCATGTATGAGGATATCTCTATAGCCATGCATGGTTGCAAAACTCACTTCACCGTTGTCATGGGGGACTTCAACGCAAAACTGGGCAAACGCGACGAGGATGAGCTGCAAGTGGGGCAATTTGGAGTTGGACGTCGGAACCACCGGGGTCACCTACTGGCCAGTTTTATGGAGTAGGAGGGCCTCTACATGCTGAACTCCTTCTTCAGAAAGCGTGAGCATAGGAAGTGGACCTGGCAAAGCCCCGATGGTGCAACAAAAAACGAGATCGACTTCATCATGTCAACCAAGAAGCAAATGTTCAATGATGTCTCTGTGATCAATTCGGTGAAAACCGGGAGCGATCACCGAATGGTAAGAGGCACATTGAACATTAATATCAAGCTTGAAAGGTCTCGACTGATGAAGTCAACGCTCCGTCCAGCACAGATCCAGATCCAAAACCCCGAGAGCTTTCAGCTCAAACTCCAGAATCGTTTCCAGTGCCTAGGGAGCTCCGTGGACGAATACAGCGACGGGTTCGTGGAAGCTGTCCATACGGTCGGGTCTAAGTTTTTCAAGACCCGCCGTACAGATATAAACAAAAAGATCTCTGATCCTACTCTCAAGCATATGAAGGAGAGGCGTGAGATGATCCTGCAGTCTTCAGACGATGCGTTGAAATACCGGCAGCTTAATAGACGGATCTCAAAGTCCTTGAAAAGCGACCTCCGCCGCTATAATACTGAGCGTATTAAAGACGCAATTGAGCGGAATAAGGGCTCCAAGGTCTTTGCAAGAGATCTGTCCATTGGGCAGAGCCAGCTCACGAAACTGAAGACCGACGATGGCAGGATCATATCCGCCAAACCGGAGCTTCTGAGGGAGATCGAGAAATTCTATGGGCAGTTGTACACGTCAACCAGTAAACCCGTCGCGAATCTAGTAAAAGACCCTAGAGCTAGATTGACCCGTCACTATACCGAAGACATTCCGGACGTCAGTCTGTACGAGATTAGGATGGCTCTTAAACAGCTTAAGAACAACAAGGCACCGGGTGATGACGGCATTACGGCCGAACTCCTGAAGGCGGGTGGAAAACCAATACTTAAGGCCCTTCAGAAGCGGTTTGGTGCCGTCATACTCGAGGGGAAAACGCCACAGGCATGGTGCAGGGGTGTGGTGGTACTCTTTTTCAAGAAGGGTGACAATGCCCTGTTGAAGAACTATAGGCCCATCTCACTTCTTAGCCATGTCTACAAGCTGTTTTCAAGAGTCATCACGAATCGTCTCGCGCGCAGGTTCGACGATTTCCAGCCTCCCGAACAAGCCGGATTCCGAAAAGGCTTTAGCACCGTGGACCACATACATACGCTGCGGCAGGTTATACAGAAGACCGAAGAGTATAACCTGCCTCTCTGTTTAGCGTTTGTGGACTACGAGAAAGCCTTCAATTCAATCGAGACTTGGGCTGTACTGCAGTCTCTCCAACGGTGCCAAATCGACTACCGGTACATCGAGGTGTTGAAGTGTTTGTACAAAAACGCCACCATGTCAGTCCGACTTCAGGATCAGGCCTCGGAACCTATCTTTCTGCAGCGAGGTGTGAGACAGGGAGACGTCATATCTCCGAAACTGTTCACCGCTGCACTGGAGGATGTCTTCAAGGTTCTGGACTGGAGAGGGCTAGGCATCAACGTCAATGGCGAGTACATCACTCACCTTCGGTTTGCCGACGATATAGTGGTCATGGCTGAGACCATGGAGGACCTCAGTATAATGCTCGATGACCTCAGTAGAGCTTCCAAAAGAGTGGGTCTTAAAATGAACATGGACAAAACCAAGGTTATGTTGAATGCCCATGTAACACCCACTCCTATCAAGGTTGGAGACTCTACACTCGAAGTTGTGGAAGATTATGTCTACCTGGGACAAACGATCCAGTTGGGTAGGGCCAACTTCGAGAAAGAGGTCACCCGTCGAATTCGACTCGGCTGGGCAGCGTTCGGGAAATTCCGCGGTGTCTTCTCGTCCAACTTACCACAGTGTCTCAAGACGAAGGTCTATGACCAGTGTGTGTTGCCAGTGATGACCTATGGCTCTGAGACGTGGTCGCTCACAATGGGCCTCATCAGAAAGCTTACAGTCACGCAAAGGGCAATGGAGAGGGCTATGCTCGGAATAGCCTTGCGTGATCGAATCACAAATGTAGAGATTCGCAAGAGAACCAGGGTTACCGACATAGCCCGAAGAATTTCCAAACTTAAGTGGCAGTGGGCAGGGCACATTGCTCGCAGAACGGATGGCCGATGGGGCAGAAAAGTTCTGGAGTGGCGACCGCGAACCGGAAGACGATGCGTTGGAAGGCCTCCCACCAGGTGGACCGATGACCTGGTGAGGGTTGCGGGGATTCGCTGGATGCGGGACGCACGGGACCGGTCAATGTGGCGACGCTTAGGGGAGGCCTATGTCCAGCAGTGGACGTCTTTCGGCTGATATGATGATGAGGAAGAGTTAAGCTCGCCTCTGTATATGTACATGAATGTTCTTTTTTTTGACTTTGTGTAAATGTATTGTTTTGGTGTACAATAAAGAATTAAGAAGGTTGTTACCAGTTTATCCACTTTGATTTTTTCCTCATTACTTAGTTTCTTCATATGCTTCATTTGTTCACTAAGCAATTGCTCAGCTTTTAATTTTTCTTGTTCTGTTAGATGAACTCGCTCTTCAAGATTCTTCTTGATATTATCTAGTTCTTGCTTCAGTTTTGATTGTCTAAGTATTATTTGTTTTTCTGTTTCTTTTAATTTCTGTAAACATGATTGAATTTTCATCGTCATCATCATCAGCCTATTAATGTGCCCACTGCTGGGACACAGGCCTCCTCATGTGAGAGGGGATGGGCCGTAATCCACCACGCGGGCCCAGTGCGTGTTGGTGGATGTCACATGTCTTCGAATTTTTGGTTCTAGGACATGCCGGTTTCAACGCGATGTTTGCCTTCACCGTTTTTGAGAGCAGTGGTGATACAATAATTTAGACAAAGTAAAGCGCCTGCCTGCCTGGTTCTGAACCCACGACCCACAACTTGTAAGTCGCGGCCAATGCCGCTGGGCCACCACTGGTCTCTCCCTTTTTAGGGTTCCGTGGCCAAATGGTAAAAAACGGAACCGTTATAGACCGTCTGTCTGTCTGTCCGTCCGTATGTCACAGCCACTTTTTTCGTTCCCATACTTGAATCTGAAACTGTGCCTGTGTGGGGTATCTATGGATAGGTCTTCAAAAATGATATTGAGGTTTCTAATATAATTTTTTACCCGACTGCCGAAGGAGGGTAATGTGTTTATCAGTCTATGTATGTATGTATGTCTGTATGTATGTATGTCTGTATGTATGTATGTATGTTTGTTCCTATATGGCGTTCCAGAGACCAAACGCGTAGGCCGATTTTGATGATTCATACGTCAAACGATTCGCTTTAACCCTGCGAGTGTCATAGGCTACATTAAAATTGGACAGTAGAAAAATGGCGGCTTTTGGGTGCCATATTGTGGGGGCCCAATTTTTTTTCTTCCAAACCCATCGTGTGGGGTATCAAAATAAAGGGTATTAAGAGGTGATTTCAAAAATATATAACACATATGTTTAAATGTATCTAATTCGAAAAAAAAACTAACTCATCATCATCATCTTCCTGCCCTTATCCCATGTTACTTGGGGTCGGCGCAACACGTTTTCTTCTTCCATACTATCCTGTCCCCCGTCACTCCATCACTGACGCCCTTTTCTTTCATATCACTCCTCACACAGTCCATCCATCTTTTCTTTGGCCGTCCCCTCCCTCTCCATCCATTCACATCTATATTCATAACTCTTTTAGTAACATGCGTTTCATCCCTCCTCATCACATGACCATACCAGGACAAACGGTTTCCTTTTAACTTTTCTGTTACTGGCGCCACTTTCAAACTACCTCTAATATACTCATTTCTCACTTTATCCATTCTCGTCACTCCGCACATCCATCTCAACATTCTCATTTCTGCTACATGCAATCTCTTTTCATCCATATTTTTCACAGCCCAACATTCTGATCCATACAGTACGACAGGTCTAATCACGGACTTGTAAATTTTCCCCTTTAACTTGAGGGGCATCCGTGGGTCACAAGTTATTCCAGTGACCTGTCGCCATTTCATCCATCCCGAGTTGATCCTGTGCGTTACGTCTCGGTCTACCTCGCCATCCCCTTGGACAAGCGACCCTAGGTACCGGAAGTCGGAGCATATCGGTATGGGTGTTCCAGCAAGAGCTATAGGCACGGAACTGGAGAGACCGCCAAAGTCGCAAAAAAGGTACTCAGTTTTAGTTCTGCTCAATTTCAAGCCAACACTCTCCAGTCTGTGCCACCACACCTCCAATCTGCTCTGAACCTCTAGGCCACTCTCGGCGACCAGCACAATGTCATCGGCAAACAGCATACACCAGGGTGCCTCTTCCTGTATGTCTGACGTCAGTGCGTCCATTATCATCAGGAAGAGGTAAGGACTGAGAGCCGACCCTTGGTGCAAGCCGACTGCCACACTGAAGCTGCCAGTAGTGCCCACTGTAGATCGGACTTGGGTACTGCATCGAATGTACATCGCTTGGATCAACTGTACATACTTCCCAGGTACACCTTTCTTCTTAAGGGCCCACCACAAAACCTCACGGGGCACCCGGTCGTATGCCTTCTCGAGGTCAACGAACACCATGTGCAAGTTTTTATGAGCACCTCTGTATTTCTCGCACAACTGGCGGATTGCGAAAATGGCATCCGTTGTACCCCGACCAGGCATAAAACCGAATTGGTTCTGCGATATTTCACTCTCTTCTCTCAGCCGCCTTTCAATAACTTTCTCCCAAGCTTTCATACTATGTGACATTAGCTTTATTCCTCTATAGTTATTGCACTCCAGCACATCACCTTTGTTTTTAAAGATGGGCACTAGCGAACTATTGCACCATTCATCAGATATGGCTTCTTCCAGCAACAACTTATTGAAGAATAAAGCTAACTACGTCCATCCATCGACGCGCAATATCTTCCACACTTCAACTGGTATTCCATCCGGACCAACTGCCTTACCATTCTTCATTCCATTTACTGCTATTCTTACTTCCTCCATACTAACCATTCTCACTAACCCCTCATTCACAGGTTTATTCTCTAACATACATACCACTCCAGTTATTTTCCTCATTCATCAGTTTCTCAAAGTATTCCTTCCACCTATCCTTAATTTTTTCATCTTCAGAAAGAATAGTTCCAGCCTCATCTTTTATACATCTTATCTGACAGACATCCCTCGCCCTTTTCTCCCTAGCTCTAGCAAGCCGGTACAGATCCTTTTGGCCTGCTGGACTATTCAGCGCGTCGTATAGCTTGTCTTGAGCTTTTGCTCTCGCTATAGCCACAGTTTTCTTAGCTTTTTTCTTCGCAGCATCATACTCACCCTTTTTTGCAACTTTCAAACTAGCGTTTTCCTGTTCTACACTTTGCCATTCCTTAAATTTTTTCTTCTTTTCCTTTAACACATTCTGTACTTCTGTTGACCACCACCATGTTTCCCTATCTATCGTGCCCCTTCCTTTCGTCTCTCCCAAAATATCCCTCGCCGCACACCTAATACACCCAGCAATCTCCTTCCAACTTTCGTTTACACTTCGATATTCCATGTCTCCTATCTCTATCATTTTGTCAACGACTCGCTCTCGAAACTTTTTCGCACAATCATTCTTCTCTAGCATATGCCATTTTATTTTAGGAGGAGGACGTTCTCTGCTTTTTGTACACTGTATTTTCACTACTTGTGTCATAACCAGGAGTCTGTGCTGAGAGACCAAGTCTTCTCCTGGCAGCACTTTGCAATTATTGACGTGCTGTATGCTGTTGCGTCTGACGAGAAGGTAGTCGATTTGGGTCTTGTGGTTACCACTTTTGTAAGTGATAAGATGTTCGTCTTTTTTCTGAAACCAAGTGTTAGCTACTGCCAGGTCAAACGCAGTAGCGGTTTGAAGTAGCGCCTCTCCCTCCTCGGCTATAATCTCTACCTCCAACTTTAATAACAACCTCCAACTATAATATCAAGGCTGTATCAAAATTCTCCCAAAACTTCTCTTTCACCGTTTCATCACACCCTACCTGCGGTGCATACCTACTACCTACTAACTACAAAAAAACTAACTAAAAAGTTATAAATAAAAAAAAACTTTATTAAAAAAATCAAAAAACCCGACTGCTTCAAAAGCGAACTAAAAAGTCGTAAACAAGGAAAAAATCATGCTACCCGCGACCACGGTCGTTGCAACACGGCCGAAACGTCGGGCGAAATAGGTAAACAAACAATCGAAATTATCGCGTTAAATTTCCCGTTATAATTATATTGTTTTTAGTTTTTTTTAATACGTCATAAATCGTAAATTGCTATTTACCAAGTACGGAACCCTTCGTGCGCGAGTCCGACTCGCACTTGGCCGGTTTTTTACGTTAGGAGGGTTATGTTTTTGACTGGCATGTGGTTGGGTATGTATGTATGTTCATCTGTTCCCTCATAACATCGAAACTACTTATAATTTGACAAATGAGGTGTCGTTGAAAGTGTCTTGTTTGTCCGCTGGTTATAGGCTATGTGTAGTCACATTAAATTGAATATGGTGTGAGTCTATCTGGCAGGCCCCAACGAGATTTATCAACAGGTGATAGCTTTTCATAAAGGCATTATTTTGTACCTAAAGAAAATAAATAAGATATATTTTGTACCTCAACAGTTTTTGGTTGAATGACGTTTTTATGAAGTGTCTAGCTAGCGGGCCCCTTATGATTATTTTTATTGTTATTATACTTTCAGATCACCCAATGGTGTTATCAACCTTACAAATCCGAAATTTCAACTTTCTGTGAGCTTTGCTTCAGAAGATATTCGTTATTTAAACAAACGTCCAGCCAGCGGGCCCCTTTTTTAAACACTATTTTTTATATCATACAATGGTGTTAGGAGCTTGATACTATTATGTACCTTACAAATCCAAAATTTCGACTTTCTGTGAGCTTTACTTTAGAAGATATTCGTTATTTAAGCAAACGTCCAGCCAGCGGGCCCCTTTTTTAAATACTACTCTTTTAAATCATACAATAGTGTTAGGAGCTTGATACTATTATGTACCTTATAAATCCAAAAGAACAATGGCGAGATTTTAGCTGACTTAAATTTGAGCGTCTGAAAGCGAGTTATATACGAAAGACTTTCTATTAATCGTCTACATTTTTTAAATATATTATTGGGCTGGTTCAAAACGGATAAAAAAAAACATAATAAATAAAAAATTATTTGATTTTTTTGTTAATTTCTTAAGCTTAGTGTTGCCATTATATATTTTATCTGCTAAGTGACAAGTAGTAACTATATTAATTAATAATATAATTAATGTATTTATTGCAGTAAATGAGTTAACAATACAGTTTATGTCTAAATATAGATGTTCCTCGCAGGTAGGTAAGAATATTGTAGTGTAGTAGAAATAAATGAATTACTTTTAATTAATGATTGGCAAAAATACTAGTATCCAAGTTTAAAAAATATAGCTTAGTTGTTGACGAGGACGACGACCTTTTGATAAACGTCAAAGTCACTTAGTTTAAATAAATATACTCTTTCCAAAGAGTATATTATACATTTCATGCTGAAATAACTAGGTAAGGGAAATGCTAATGCGATATTCCCCTTTTACTTCCACGAAATTGAATAATATTACCTATTAAACACATTATTAAAAGTTACCCAGACATAAACTACAAAAGTTTATGACTGGATATCTATTATTCTCGACATTCTCGAACAAAAATTCTTGCACAAACTAATTCAGAACATCACCCTGAGTTAAACCAGATATTTTTCATTTAAAGACGTAGGAATTTAATCTTAGCTAAAAAAATGTATGGGCACCTGCCATTGTTCTTTTGACTTTCTGTGAGCTATACTTCAGGAGATATTCGTTAATTAAAAAATAACAAGATTTATCAGATGAAAAACGCTATTTACGTCGGCACGGTTTCTTTGTATGGGATGAGGCATCTGTATGCTAGTATTATAATCTGTGTCGGTATGCATGTAAGTATATGTGCATGTATACATTTATGTATATTTGTTCCCTCATTACTGAGACTCTTCGAATCATAAACCTATGTGTATGTTTCGTTAGCTAACATAACTACACACACATAGCACATAGGTAAGTACCAATACCTGTCCTTTAGTGAATAGTTTTCCTAAATCAATTTCGTTAACTAGAGTCCACTCTTGTAACTTATGCATTATCAAAATAGATGAAAAACAACAAACCCTAAACAGAAAAAATATGATGTGGCTCTGCAAAACCCCAAAATACTTGAAATAATAAATAAGTTCAAACACTAAAACCTGACTACTGAAAAATCACACTAAAAAGTATGAAATAACAAAATATTCTCATCTTAGAGGATATCCGTGGTCATATGCCACCTACAATACATTCTGCAAAGTTGCATTACTTTTTGATGCAATTTAGTTCTTGTTTTTTTTTTTTTATTTTTTTTTTCCTTTTTTTATCGATTTTACAAAAAAGTTCAGTAACATCACGCCAGTACGCTCTAAAGGGTACGCAGATGTGAACAGTGCACCTTGGTACACTCTCATTTCACCGGTTATGCTCAAGTCTCATGATAATGGGTAATCTATTCTGGCATTATAGGTACCTTACTAAAGAACTTGCTATTAAGTACTTACAACTAAAAAGTGAAAAATAAAAATCATTTTTACAAAAAGATATTACTGACTTGCAAAAATAAAAACACTACAAAGAGAAAAATAACGAAAAAAGTTGGTTTTATTTTTCACTTTTATTTTTATTTGGAAGTTGTTACTTAGTATTCTTTTGTAAAAAAAATATATTAGCTTCTATGGTTGCCTTTTTTACTATTATTCCTAATTTTAGTTACTATAAAAGTAACTAAAATTAGGAATAATAGTAAAAAAGGTTTGTGAATAATAGTAACACAAACTTTAAATTGATGTCAACAACTCAACTCTGTGTCAATCAATTTAAAAATGTAAATTTAAAATTGTAAATTAGAAGATTTTGTGGGACTGAGATTAGAATTTTCCCTCTGGTTATTACCTTCTCCTGAACTAATTTAAGCTGTTCAGTTTCCCGCTGGAGCATATCTACAAACTCTTGCCGTTCCTTCAACCGGCCATCTTGTTCACGCACTTTAGCTTCCAACTTCTCCAACATCTCTTGTTTTGAAGTATTTTCTCTACTTAACTCTGATAAGAATTCATCTCTCTCTTTCATTATCTTCTCTTTAAGTGAGTTGTTCTCTTTTAGCATTTCGGTCTCAGTCTCATTCTGTTTCTGAATTTGTTCCTGTGAATTACAAATTTAAATCAAATTGCATTCTTAGCTTAATAATGTACCGACACATAAACATGTGGGTAGATTTAAAATATATGGATCTTGTTTTTAATCTCATTTAAATTCTCTCATTTCTTTTATGTAAGTGTGAAACGGAAGACAATTTTAATCCTAATCTAAAAATTAAAAAGGACAAAGGGTTTGTGGACTTCTTCATATTTTCTCATGTAAATTGTTTCGATGGCAAGCTGGTTTTCTACAAAATAAGACATTAAATTCATAACCATCCTTTTGGCTTGGGCACAGTGTCTCAGCGACAAAAAAGGATATTTGGTTCAAATAAATCTCACTAGATGGTGCAATATGCACCAATTTATTATTGAATTGTGTGTTAAATTCGCTGCTCACACCACATATCCATTGTAGTGGAACGGAACTGAACGTTATTGATGTACAAAAAAATAATCAGATGAAAAACGCTAGTTAGGTCAGCATAGTTTCTTTGTATGGGATGAGGAATCTGTATGCAAGTAATATAGTAGTAATACATTATATAGTATCTGTGACTTGGGTAAAAAGTACCTCTTAGTATATGCATGAGAGCCCGCGAGGATGATGACAAAGAAAACAATGGACAAGATAATAGAATCAGTTATTATTAATTTTAAATTTATATTTTTGACGTTCAAAAGTGTCGCTTAATGGCCTAATTGAAAAAAAAGATTTTTGTCTTATTTTTTGTCTTTTGACACCTTTCATGCCAGAGTGTACAGCCGTCCGACATTAGATTTACAAGCTACATAACTGTATAACTTACCATAAGGTCACTTATTTTCGCTTCCATTTCAATTTTAATAGTAGCCAGCTGTGCATCTCTTTCTTCCAAGAGTATAGTTTTTTGGCGCTCAACCTCATTTTTCTCTCCTTTTAAATTTTCTATTTGTGCTGAAAATTCATGTTCAAGTTGAAGAATTTTTCTATTCATATCTGTTTGCAGTTGCTCCTTTAATATCTTTGATGTGTTTTGCATTTGTTTGACATTTTGTATCTTCTCTTCAATATGCTTTATTTCAAATGTTTGTGACTCCTCAAACTTAATTTTAACATAATCAATTATTTTGTTATTTTGATCTTCATTATCCATTTTTATTCGCTTTCTTGGTTCTTCAAAAACATCTTCTGATATAGAATCTGGGTTTATGAACTTATACACAAATTCATCAGTCACTTCTAAAGATATGATATCTCCATCACATAGTGTTTTCGCAATTCCTTTGTCTAGAGCTCCTCCATTGACTTTGATACCATATGTGCTGTTATCTTCCAGGGTCCATTCTTTATATTTACCCTTTTTAAATTTGCAGTGAGATCTCGATATTGACAGAAATGGTATTACAACAGAGTTGTTTAACCCTCGACCTAGTGAAAACTGAAGAAAAACAAACCAACAATGTTATAAAATATACATATCTAGTCGAACAGAATGAAATGAATAAAATATTGTATTAATTACTCTAAGTACTTTTACCGTTATTGAATTGTAAAAAAAACAAAACAACTCGACTTCAGAACAAGTATATTCTACTTACATTATCTGAGTTTATAGGTATTTTGTTAAAATTTGTAAACTCCGATTTCAGTGTTTTACAAGACACGAGTATTGGACATCTATCACCATCATTCATCTTTAGAGGAATGTAATAAAAATTAGAATATTAATAACAGTAAACAGCTCAACAAACGATACAACCAAAGAAGATAACTATCACACAAAGATTACTTTATAAAAATATATACTGTCTATAACGTATTATTTTCAAAGTTTCAAAAATTCAAACTTCACAAAATCGTTTTGATTTTAATTTATCAATGTTGCTATCTGCTAACATTAATTGCCTTACTTTCGATACCCTTTTTCTTGTTGTTTCAGGGAAATCTTCAAAAAGCGCTTGGGCTTTCGAAGCAAAGACCCCAAAGACCACACAGTGTGGGATTTTTACCTCACTAAAACCACTCCGGTGATCATCATCAGCATAGACAGGAACAAGAAACCTCGTTGCCTCTTGGTCAAAAAAGCCACCCCCTGTAAGCAAAGCCTGTCAGTAATTAACTGTAAGAGGGTGTCTCTTGAGCCTCGACAAACCAGCAGCAATCTCTGCGTCGCCGTCATTCCTGGGATCACTCGATGGGCTATCAGCCAGTCCCCACTCTTAGCGCCCCATTTGAGAGATTTTTTAATAAACATAAATTATTACATAGCAAAAGGTTTGATTTTACATGGGGTCGTTCAACTACTGTTGCGCTTTTAAGACATATTTATATTGCATGGGTAGTTAAGTGCGATGCCTTAGTAATCTTTTGTGATTTGTCCAAGACATTTGATTGTGTTCTTCATGAAACGCTTATCAGGAAACTCGGCCACTACAGGATCTGGAACAGCGCTCTGGATCTTCTTACTTCATACTTGAGTATTAGGATTCAGAGAGTTGACGTGAATGGAAAAAGATCGCACGGATCTATAGTAACAATGGAAGTCCCGCAGGGCTCAATTCTTGGTCCTGCCTTGTTTTTTATTTATAATGACTTGACTTACCACATACAGGATAACCATGATATAGTGTTGTTTCCGGATGATACTTCACTTTTATTTAAACTTAAACGTCAGCAGCTGGTTACTGATGATGTAAATAGCGTGTTCTCAAAAGTAGTTTACTGGTTCAATGTTAACAATTTACTTCTTAAAGGAAAAAAAACAAATGCATTAGGTTGTTCTACCCTACCGTTACTCAGGTGAAAACTGATGTGTTGTTAAAGGGCGAAGAATTGAATCCTGAAAATAGCACAGTATTCTTAGGCTTAACTTTAGATGCTAAGCTTCAGTGGGGGGTCATATAGATAAATTTACAAAAAATCTAAGCTCTAATTTAACTGACATAGAGACAGCCCGTTTAGTATACTTTAGCTATTTTCATAGTGTAATGTCGTACGGTATTCTGTTGTGGGCAAATGCCGCCGACAAACAGACTATCTTTGTTTCGCAGAAAAGAGCTGTTCGATCCATTTCTAAATTAAGCCCGAGACACTCTCTCAGAGAGTTTAAGGAGATTAATGTAATGACTGTGCCCTCTAAGTATATTTATGAAAATAGCCCATAAAAATATAAAATTGTTTCAAATACAGTGTTAACCTTAACATAAATACTAGGAACAAACACAAATTTGTAGTACCTACCTACTACAAGGCTCAAGAAAATTGGTGGCTCGTTTAGATGTCAATGTATAGGGAGTGTTATGAAGTTTCGAATGACGTTATTGCGACGTACGCTAGCTTTATCGAAGAACTTTACGACTGGTACGCGAGTTCGAAAACCGCTTTAACGAATGACGTTATTATTGCGACGCACGATACGCTTTTATATTAAGCTTCCAAGCCATGCGCATAATCTAAGTCTTAATAAATTCAAATAATTCAATAAACGTAAGTTGTGCCGGAAAGCTTGGTATTGAGCTGCTCCAATTATTTTTTGGATCGTGAATTTTGTTTTATTTTTTGGTTTTCTTGCAATGACAAGACTTTTTACAAGTATTATATTATTTTAATTTAATTATTGTGAATGTGAAGACTATAATTTTTGTATAAGTATCATTTCACCATTCTTTGTTATTAATTTTAATTTATCTCAGTTAGTTTTTAATCATGTGGCAGTTTGCGTAGTTTATGCAGCCTATTCGAATGTCCTTTCTTTGATAGTGTTCGTCGAATCGTTGAGCTCCTTAGATTCTGAGTTAAGCTCACGGCTGATAATCTTCATAGAACGAAACGCTCGACATAGCGCCATGTTTTTTTGGGTCGTGGGGCTTTTGGGACCGGGACCGCGGTCCCAGATTCCACCTATAAATACATTCATTATTTTTAGTAGTATTTTGGGACCACAAGAAAAAAGAAGTTAAAGTACAGTTAACAAAAAAGATGATATAATATTTTAATCAACAATTGCATGAATATCAGTGTCGGTACAAAATAAAGGGTAATATTATTTAGTTACACGTATAAAAGGATAGTTGCAGCTATAAAGTAAAATAAAAATATACGAGTATCAATCATGAGAAGAAAGAGATGTAATTATGATGTGAGTATGAAGAATATGATATTTGCGGACGTAGATGTGTGGGAGAGAGATACTTTCCCACACATCATCACACAGTGCTGCAGGATGGCTCTTAAACAGCTTAAGAACAACAAGGCGCCGGGTGATGAAGGAATTACGGCCAAACTATTGAAGGCGGGTGGAAAACCAGTACATAAGGCACTTCAGAAGCTGTTTGATTTCGTTATACTCGAGGGGAAACGCCACTGGCATGGTGCAGGGGTGTGGTGGTACTCTTTTTCAAGAAGGATGACAATGCCCTATTGAAGAACTATAGGTCGATCTCCCTTCTTCGCCATGTCTACAAGCTGTTTTAGTCTACAAGAGTCATCACGAATCGTCTCACGCGCAGGTTTGACGATTTCCGGCCTCCCGAACAAGTCAGATTCCGTAAAGGCTTAAATACCGTATACGACATACATACGCTGCGGCAGGTTATACAGAAGACCGAAGAGTACGACCTGCCTCTCTACTTAGCGTTTGTAGACAACGAGAAAGCCTTCGATTCGATCTAGACTTGGGCTGTATTGCAGTTTCTCTAACGGTGCCGAATCGACTACGGGTACATCGAAGTGTTGAATTGTTTGTACAAAAACGCCACCATGTCAGTTCGTTTGCATGATCAGACCTCAGAACCTATCCTCTTGCAGCGAGATGTGAGATAGGGAGACGCCATATCGCTGAAACTGTTCACCGTTGCTCTGGAGGATTTCTTCAAGGTTCTGGACTGGAGAGGGCTAGGCATCAACGTCAATGGTAAGAACATCACGCACCTTCTGTTTGCCGACGAAGTAGTGATCAGGGCTGACACCATGCAGGATCTCAGTACAGTGCTTGATGACCTCAGTAGAGCTGCCGAAAGATTGGGTCTTAAAATGAACATGGACAAAACCATGGTGATGTTGAATGCCCATGTTACATCCACTCCTATCAAGGTTGGAGACTAAACTCGAAGTTGTGGATGACTATGTCATGTCCACCTGGGACAGACGATCCAGTTGGGTAGGGTCAACTGTCGAATCTGACTCGGCTGCGTAGCGTTCTGAAAGTTGCCTCATCTGAAAGATTACAGTCACCTAAAGGGCAATAGGAAGGCTATGCTCGGAATATCCTTGCGTGATCTAGTCAGAAATGTAGAGATCCGCAAGAGAATCAGGGTTACCAACATAGCCCGAAGAATTGCCAAACTTAAATGGCAGTGGGCAGGGCACATTGCTCGCAGAACGGATGGCCGATGGTGCAGAAAAGTTCTGGAGAGGTGACCGCGAACCAGAAGATGTTGCATTAGAAGTCCTTCCACGAGGTGGACCGATGACTGAAGGTTGCGGGAATCTGCTGGATGCGGGACGCACGGGACTGCCTATGTCCAGCAGATGATGATGATGAATAGATATACTTATATAAATATTTATATATATTGTGATGTAATTATATTTCGTAATGAGTATTTTATTTTTAGATTTACTTCTAGAAGCCTACCAGTTTTTAAATAAAAGAAATATTTTATCGTTTTATAAAAATAGTTTATATATTTTTGGTTGACCGTACTTTCCCAAGACATAACGTTGTTTATTTTATTTCTGGTCCCAAACTACAACTCAAAAAAATAATATTGTATCTGAAAGGGGAATCTGGGACCGCGGTCCCGGTCCCGAAAGCCCCACGACCCGTTTTTTTAGTGTTGTATGACGTTTCTGCTTGGCTGTCACAGGCGCCGGTCGGCCGCCATTTGTTTTTGTATCATTTGAATTTTGACATGACATTACAGGTACTTACTGTGTTGATCGTAGTCAATCGTAGTATCTCTAAAGTCTGTGGTTATGCTGCACGGTTATATTGACAAATGCGTGCACTGACTGGAGGTCCACTCAATCTGGCTGGTTCTTTCCTCAAAATACCATTTCAGACATCAATCTACATGCTCTAACGTGCTCTAACCAAGATTTTGTCTGGACTTTAAAAGAGACTGTTACTCCCGTATTGTTTCGGCCTTTCTTCTCAGAGTAGTCAGACAGGAAAAGCCGACCGACCACATCTAGTTTTATAAAATATGAACAATTACAACATGTAAAAGTGTTTGTACATTACCTACTTTGTCCCACTGCTAGGCAAAGGCCTCCTCCATATCTTTCCAGTCTACTTTGTCTCCTGCCTTCTCCGGCCAATCCGGAAATCAACTTACAAAAATAAAATCATCTAACATTTATCCCGAGAAAGGAGATTGGCCAAACACAGGCCCCTTAAGAGGTATCGTGTCTGCGATTTCAATATTATACAAAAATAGGATCTATTTTATATTTTGTGTTATTTTCCATCTGTGTCTGTCTGTACTTTATAAGTACAGACAACAGCAGATCAGGTTCCTTCACTTGGACATTTGTATGCACCTTATTGCATTGTAATAAGGGTTCATTTCAAGAACAGATACATCGTTATATCTCGTGAACCCCACAAAATAATTAAAAAATATTTTCTAATTACGAAAACATGTTTTTTCTACAATATACAACCAAATTCATCAAGATACAACCATTTTTTCTAAGGGGCCCAAGTTCACTTACAAAATGGGCATTCTCCTTTGCCGTCATTTAATGAAGAGTTCCGTTGTATATCTTCCCTAATGATAGGTACTGACTTGTGATTACATTTTTTTTAAGTTTTGTAAATTTATTTGCCAGAATAAAAACCGTTCTTCTTAATTTTTACATCCTGATAAAGGTATGCATCTTTCTCCAAATAAAATAAATTGAAATAGTGTCGGTTTAGGTGGGATTTTTGTATTTATGCGTCTGTGCCATCCTTCAACAGCATTAGTTGTTGTTCGATGTTTTCACCAAACCAGGAAAAAATTAAAGTATTGAAAAAAAAACAGTTTGTGGTGCTATATTTCCCATGTAGAGATAAGATTCTGGTCAGGAATCAATTTTGGAAATAAAGCTTAAATCTTTCAAAGCTTCACGACAAGTCGTCCTTCAATAGTTTTTAACCCCCGACGGAAAAAGAGGGGTGTTATAAATAAGTATGACGTGTGTACCTATGTGTTTGTGTATCTGTCTGTTGCATCATTCATAGCTCCTAAATGGGTCTACCGATTTCGATTACGTTTTTTTGAAAGGTGACTTTATCGAGAGTTTGCTTAGGTATGTTTGACGAAAATCGGTTCAGCCATTCAAAGTTATGGTCGTTATAGTTACTGTTTGAATAAGGGTTTTCGCAAGATATCGTGTCATAATTACTTGTTCAATATATTGTCGATCGAAGTGTGTCTGTCCCAAGCAACATATTTATAATACTCACAACGGATCTTTGTGGCTCTGAATTGGCTGCAAGAGGCTGCGCACTAGCTATTTTTTCGTCAATATTGAAAGTGAAAATAGCATTGTATAACTGTCTCTTTCACTCGCATACGTTTGTCGCATCATCCTATCTCGTTTGTTCGGGGTTGGATTGAGATAGAGATAAAGGATGAGATAAGAGATGAAAGTCAGTTTAAGGTTAATAAATTCACTGTATTGTCTGTTTCCACAAATATGAGATTAAGATTAATTTATACTAGGATGAATGGTGAACGATAGGGGATTATGAGTCACGCGCACGGTATGTTGCCGAATTACGTACTGAACTATTGCGGTGTAAGTGCAATAATATAAATGATGGAAACATACTGCACGGGTGGCGCAATAATGATGACCCAGGTAAACGTGCTGTACGGTGGTTGACCCGTACATGCTCCCGGGGGCAAAGATAGAGGTTAGTAGGATAAAGATGGAGATGAGATTTACAAGATGATAAACAATATTCAACTTATCAACTACATGACAGGGATAAGGATTAGTAGTGAGTGATTAACAATATTTCTATCAATCACAAGTAGTCTAGCAACTTCTTAGATCGGGAAGGGAAAATACGCGAAAAACAGGGGACGAGGCCCTATCTTCTGTTTGCAAACACTCGCTAGATTTGATAAGATTTTTGGGATCACTTTTCTCAGATTGACTAAATTGACCTTGTTCCCTAAGATCACAACACTCACTCACTGCATTTTTCACTTTGACTAAAGATTGCCCTTTTTCCCTAACCGCACTACACTCACTTAAAACACTCTCATTTCCGGGTTGTGAAGAGATCGCAGTAGGTACCTCTCCAGCAGGCTCCGAGGGTTCTCGACGTGTTGACCGCCTGTGACGCCGCCAGCAGTATACCGCCGCAGTTACCAGGATTCCAAAGATTAGAGCATACAAGACGCTATAAAGATGTATATCGTGGTAGGATATTCTATCGCTCAATGGTTCAGTTTGTTTCATGATCTCGATCTTTTTCTGTATGTCTTCAAATTGTTGCAATATTTCAGAGTTGTTAGGATTAATTTCAGGAGATTCAGGGATAGATATGTTGAATATATGATTTATAGGTGATATTTGTGGCGCAATAATTCTTGCACCAATATTCATTTTGCTAGACAGCCTATTATTAGAATGGACAACGAAATTGTCCGTCTTTATCAGACAGCCTTCCTCCACATTTAACAGACCTGCATTCATCAATTTAATGGCTGTAATTTCACTGTCACAGAGAAGTTTAAAGTTGCATTCATTGCAACAAAAATAATAATATTTATTATCCGCTGTTAATTCCTTCCAACTGTTTTTACAAGGGGTTCTAATAGTTTCACAGGTTCTTGTGTGTGGGATCGTTTCACACAAGCTGTGATCATCTTTTAAGGTATTTCTAGGGTTTTTTGTGTGACATAAAATCATCTCAGGATTTTGTCTTATACAAGACTGGAGATCAGCATCAGTAAGGATTAAGTACGAGTCTTTTCTAAGCTTAATGGCAGCAAAACTTGAGATAACCTTGACGTGTATCATGTCGTGGTTCAATAATCGTGGGACTGGAATGAGGTTAAAGATTTCGTAAAGGTCTCTTTCGATGAGGGGTATTCTTATTTCCATGATTAAGTACTTACTATAGTACTTAGTCCGCACCTTTATCAAGTTGTAGAGATCCTTGAGATTTAAATGGTTGACAGGAAGTGCCATGTCTTTAGAGAGATGTGCTGAAATAGAGCTTAATTCCATTCTTAGCTGTTTAGGAGATATCAGATGGAAGTCCAATTTTCCATTGTAAATATTAGTTACCGTATCAAGAATGGAGTCTTGTGTTTTCCTTAGGCTATACAGTAAGTTATTCGTCGTCATAGCAGATGCTATGAAATCGGTAACTAAAGTCATGTTCTGTACATGGCGTTGAAGATCTTGATTGGATTCTTTAAGGTACATAAGCCTTTGATTTATCGATTTATGATGTTTGTTCGCAGCTTTCTCCATTCTTTTCATGAAGTTAAGTTCGGCTTCTACTATTGAGGTTTGGTTTTTCCAGAGGTTGTACAAATGTTTATCATTTTCTCTCAAAAGGTCGATGTCTTGTGCGTATTTCTCCGCAAAACGCTGATCTAGCACACCAAACAAGCTGTTTGCGACGTAGCCTACTCCGTCTATTAGACCCCGACGCCGGCGCCGCCGCTCGTCTCCAGTTACAAATGATTCATTCATTGTCAACATGCTATCATAATGTTCAATTTCATCGAACTCGTGCCCGAGTTGTAAGATGATACCGTCGCAAGGTGTGTGATCTTTAATAGCGGGGCATAATGTTTCAAGATAATTGATGTACTTCTCGAGTGCCGACTTGCCTTCTTTGTAGGGATACGTATCATAATAAACAATTAAACGCCAATTGTCTCTAATAAGATGCATGTTGGAGATTTTGTCGAAATAAACGCTGTTGTTGCTCAAAGGGGTAAAACGATAAGATGCTTGAGATAAGTTTATTAGTGACAGTAAGAATAGCGTTACTGACAGAGCTATAGTCGAAAAGGAGATACGCTTGGGGTTTTTCTTCCTTGGTGCTTCATCCTTAACCTTCGTGTCACTAGGAGGATTATTGTCTCTGTCCGTTGGTAATAGAGATAGCTTAACAACAGGCCGTTTCAGTAAATCATTTTTGGTTTTAAGGGTAACGACTCTGACGTGCCCGTCAGAACCAGGATGCAGTTCTACTACACGCCCTAGAGCCCACTTCCCAGGCGGGAGGTTTTCATCTTTGATGATAACAATATCGTTGCGACTGAGATTCTTTTGTGATTGTCTCCATTTAGCTCTGCTGGATAGCTGTGAGAGATATTCATTTTTCCACTGGGTCCAAATGTCTTTATAGATTTTTTGTACCATGTGCCACCGAGTCCTAAGATCATTTTCAGTTTCAAAGATCGTTAAGGTAGGCCCACTTGCAAGAAAGTGTGCCGGGGTTAAAAAGTCTATGTCCTCGGGATCTTCCTTCAGAGGACAAAGTGGTCGAGAGTTTAAACAACCCTCGAGTTGAGACAGCAGGGTGCTATATTCTTCGTAGGTGAGTTTTTGCTCACCAACAACACGCTTAAGATGATGTTTTAAACTTTTCACCGCAGCTTCCCAAAGTCCGCCAGCAGAAGGCCATGACGGAGCATTAAAATGCCACTCGATGTTCATTTCTGCGATGTTAGATAATGTTTCTTGACTTGATATGATTTCTGAGATTTGTAAGATTTCTTGTTTTAGGATCTTGTTGGCTCCAATGAAGTTCGTGCCTTGGTCACTGTAGATGTGCCCGGGAACTCCTCTTCTGGCTGACATACGTCTGAGCGCAGCAATAAAAGCCGACGATGTGAGATCAGATACGAGCTCTAGATGTATGGCTTTTGTAACCATACATATGAAGACTGCTACGTATCCTTTATTTGTTTTGATGCCGCGACCTTTGTTCGCTTTCACCAAAATGTGTCCAGTGTAGTCAATACCGGTATGATAAAAGGGTCGACTAGGATTTAATCTAGATGGAGGCAAGTCACCCATGAGTTGATGTTTTAGAATGGGATCGTGTCTCCTACACTTTACGCACATTCTTAATCGTTTTTTTGTAGCGCGGTTTCCTCCAATTATCCAATATTTTTGACGTATGAATCCACTCGTCATTTTCACTCCACCATGGAAAACTAATTTATGGGATTCGTCTATTATAAGATCAGCCAATTTCGTTTGATTTGGGATGATAATAGGATGCTTCATTTCAGGGTCTAAACTTGAATGTTTTAGCCGTCCACCGACACGGAGTACTCCGTGGCTGTCTAAGATAGGATTGAGATTCAAGATCTGGCTTTTTTTGCTTACAGATTCACCTTTTTCAAGTTGAAGTATTTCCTTGAAAAAGTATTCCTGTTGCACATGTTTTATTAACATTTCCGTTGCTCGTTTGAGGTCATGCAGAGTAAGATAGTTTTCACGCTTCTTTTTGTGAATCAAGATGTCTTTGAATTTGTTTACATAGGCTAAAACTCGAATGATTTTCTTGTGACTGCTGTATTTCTCTAATAATTGTTTTATAACGGAATTGCTAGAGTCAGCAGTAATAGTGTTTACTAGCTTTTTCTTTCTGAGATCTTCAGTTGTTTTATATAAGATGGATTCAAGATTCTTTTCAGGATTGTAATGAGGTAACCAATCGGGTCCGTGCCACCAAAGTGAATGATTTGCTAATTGGGATGCAGTCAGACTACGGCTAGCGCAATCTGCGGGATTTTCTTGGGATTTTACGTACCGCCATCTATCTTTTGAGATAATTTCGCAAATCATTTTAACTCGGTTGGCAACAAAAGGCTTCCATTTTTCTGGTTCACCATTTATCCATCCTAGTACTGCCATGGAATCTACCCAGCCATAGGCTTGGATTTTGAGATCAGATAGGGATGAGATTATTTTGGCCATAAGTTTTGATAATAAAAGAGCCCCACTAAGTTCCAAACGAGGTATAGATTGAGATTTTTTCAAGGGTATCACTTTAGATTTTCCAGCAACAAGGGTTACGTATGTCTTGTGGTTTCTTGTAATTTTACAATAAACAACACAAGCGTACGCCTTGGTGCTGGCATCACAAAATCCATGAAGCTCAATTATATCATCCTCCATGGTTTGTATCCATCGAGGTATTTTAAATTGGGATATATAAGGTAAGTCGGCCTTTATTTTATTCCATTCCAGGGCAATATTAGTGGGTATCGGTTGATCCCAACCTAGTTGCGTTTTCCATGTCTCTTGAAACAATATTTTGAGTTTTATTGTGACTGGCGACACCCAGCCCAAAGGATCGAAGATTTTTGAGATTTCAGACAAGAATTTGTCGTTTTGTTGGGATGCCTTCTGTGGTCATTTCTATTGGATGAAAGATAAAGTAGTCTTCTTTCGGATTCCAGCGAAGACCTAAAGCTTTAGTTGATTCTGGCTGTTTAAAATGAAATTCTTCATCTTGAGGGTTAATGTGATCGTCTATAAGTTCCGGCAAGTTCGAGCGCCATTTTCTAAGATTGAGGCCGCCTGCCTTAAGGAGATTTGTCATCTCTGCTTTGAGATGTTTGGCAGCTGTCGCGGTATGAGCTCCATGCATGAGATCGTCCATGTAAAAAGAGGTTTCTAAGATATCAGGAGCGCTGCTATTGGGATAATTAGGCCTTTCATCGATGGCAAGTTGTTTCAGGGTCATCATGGCCAGGAAAGGTGCGGCCTTTGTACCGTAGGTGACAGTCGCTAGCTGATATTCTTGCAAAGGTTGGGATTGATGATTTCTCCAAATAATTTTCTGGAATTTTTGATGATCAGGATGTAGCCAAATGTTACGGAACATCTTCTCAATATCAGCTGTAAATGCGTACTTAAACTGTCTCCATTTTAGGATGAGACTTAAGAGATCCTGCTGCAGGTTCGGCCCCCTGCACATAAGATCATTAAGGCTGTATCCCGTTGAAGTTTTTGCAGAGGCATTAAAGACAACGCGTAATTTTGTAGTTAATGACTCAGCTCGAAGTACGCCATGGTGCGAAAGGTAACAATCCGGGGTTACGTTGACATGTGACGCGACGGGGATCATATGTCCGAGCTCTAAATACTCGAACATAAACAATTTATAGTCACGTGCCAAGTCTGGTTGCTTAATTAATTTCCTTTCTATTTGAAAGAATTGCGCAATGGATTTATTTTTAGATTGACCCAATTTTTCTTCAAAATTTTCTTTAAAGGGTATTTTCACGACATAGCTGCCGTCTTCGCGTCTTGAGGTTGAGGATTGAAAAAAGTCAATGCAAGCTTGATCTTCTTGAGATATTGATAAGGGTTCGCGAATATCCTCCATTTCCCAGAACTGTTGGATATCGGTGAGATTGTTTAGGATCACATTGCACTGAAATGTTTTGCAGTTACCGCTTAAGATCCATCCCAGCTGTGTCTGCTGGGCAATGGGTAACATTCCCTCGGAACGGCAGATACCATCCAATAAGATTTGGGAATAAACGTCAGCGCCGAATAAGATATCAACTGGCCTACTTTTGTAAAATTCAGGGTCAGCTAGGGTTATTTGGTTAAGAGTTGGCCAGTTGGGTTTAGTGAAGGTATGACTAGGCAAATTCTTGACTAGTCTCTTCATTATAAATACGTCGGATTCGAAAGTAAAGTCATTAATTAATGACTTACACTTAATAGAGACCATGCCCTTACAGCTGTTTACATTGTTTCCGATTCCCGAGATAAGTCCAGTACATTTTTGGCGACGCAGGTTTAGGAGCTGTGCAGCTCGTTCTGTAATGATTGAGGTCTGAGATCCCTGATCTAGAAGAGCTCGCATTCTTTCGTAAGATCCGTCAGCTGCTTGAACCTTGATAATTGCTGTCGCGAGGAGTATTTCTGTAGGATCATTTTGCATAGATACTAAGGTGTTCATATCTTGCTGAGGTGGGGATTTCGTAATAGTGGCCGCGTGCGGCCCCGATAGCGACGCATCCGTTTTAGCGTTTCTTGACGTAAAACATTCATGTAGAATCGAATTATGATCTTTATTGCACTCTTTGCACTTTACTTCCGAAAGGCATTTTCTACCTTCGTGGTAGTGCAGACAGTTGACACAAAGGTTCAAATTTGCGATTGCGTCTCTGCGAGCCGATGGGTGCATTTTTGCCAGCTTTTGGCAATTTTGTATGCGGTGATCGCTTGCATTGCAAATACCACATTGTTTACGTCTTTCGTTATTTTTCGAGGTGGACTTTGACGATTGCGAAATGACCTGGTTTGTCGAATAGGAATGATTTGAGTTGTTGTTATTTTGTTTAAAACGAGAATTAAATCCTTTTGAATGAGATTGTTGGTTATTAAGATAACCTTTAGATGATGAAGATGCGTGTTGGGATTGAGATGACTTTTGAATGAAGGGTTCTTGTTTCTTCCGTGACGTTTCCAGCGATGTAAACTTATTCTCCAGAAACCGAAGAAATTCTTCCAATACTGGCAACTCTTTTGGCGACTTCAACGAATCTATATAGTCGTCGTTGGTTTCGGAGTCTAATTTCTCCGCTAGGATACATACGAGGAAGGGATCCCAAGTAGATACATCGATTCCGAGATTTTTTATAGCGTTTACGCTTTCATACGTTGTATCGTGGATTCGTTTGAGGTGGCTCGCTGATTTTTGCTGAGATGTCGGGATATTTAGGAGGTTTCTGAGATGAGATATAAAGATACGACGCTTATTGTCATAGCGATGCGTAAGGATATTCCAACAAACGGGGTAGTTGTCTGAACTTATTTGAAGATGTTGGATTAGTTTTTCCGGTTCGCCCTTGATCTTACTTTTCAGGAACTGCATTTTCTGGGCGTTCGATAAGGTTGGATTTTTGTGTACCGTTTCTGTAAAGAGATCTTTGAAAGATATCCAGGACGTGTAGCTTCCCTCGAAGGTAGCTATTTCCATTTTGGGGGTCGATTTCTCAACATGAGCCATCGACCACATCTTTCGGTTAATATCCCTTTTCAGAGTTTTATAATATTTCTCGTAGTTCGAGAATTGCTCGTCGTACTTGGCGTTCGAACCGTTGAGCTCGTTGTCCAGTTCCCAGTGTAGGGAGTCAATAGCTGTCCAACGAGTTTTCAAAGTTTTTAGGATGTCTTCAAACTCCCACATTTCAGAGATAAGATTTAGATCAATGTCAGATGCTTCTCTTGAAAATGCCCTAAAATTAGTGGCTTGTTTCTTCAAGAGGTCTTCTATGTTGACGCTATCCTTAGGAGGATTATTTTGAGATGAGACGGTCGGGGTTTGAGATATTGAAGATGGTTGAAAAGCAGGGGGTTTCAAAATAGGGGTTTGAGGTCTGTCTGTGGAAGGCTTATAATTCTGAATGGCTGTTTAAATATTGCTATATTTCACCTTCGTTTGATCATACTGATCGGTAGTGAAATACGCATGAGATCGATCACCAAACGACAACAAATTCATATGATTGTTGTGAAACTCCGTAAAATATTGCTCTAGGCTTTCTAATCGTCGACGTAGGTAGTCGTGGGTCTTCCGCTCTGCTCCATCCTTCTTGAAGTTGGAGTAAAGTCTATCTATGTCTTCAATGAGTTGCTGTTGAGTAGCTAAAAGGTCTTCCATTGTAGCCATAGTAAAAGTGAGAAGAAAGATACCTTACTTGTAGGGTTTCTTCGGGGTCAAACAGGATCGTAAGATGAGGTGAGTGGCGCCCTCCTAGGCACCGGGATTTACCAGGGTCACGAGATGAGACAAAATGGCACCTTACTAGGCACCAGGATTGAACAGGATCACGAGATGATACGAAGTGGGGCCTTCCTAGGCACCGGGATTGAACAGGATCACGAGATGCAGACGCACTGTATATTCCAAGGTTTCTAATTGCGTATAACGAAACCGGTAAAACGCACGCACAAATGAACAAAGCACAAAGCACACGCGTTTCGGTCCCGCTAACGTGCTCGAAGGACCAATGTTCGGGGTTGGATTGAGATAGAGATAAAGGATGAGATAAGAGATGAAAGTCAGTTTAAGGTTAATAAATTCACTGTATTGTCTGTTTCCACAAATATGAGATTAAGATTAATTTATACTAGGATGAATGGTGAACGATAGGGGATTATGAGTCACGCGCACGGTATGTTGCCGAATTACGTACTGAACTATTGCGGTGTAAGTGCAATAATATAAATGATGGAAACATACTGCACGGGTGGCGCAATAATGATGACCCAGGTAAACGTGCTGTACGGTGGTTGACCCGTACAATGCAGTTTATCTGTTTCGTGCGCAATAGTTGACAGATCCAACTTCAGAGCCACAAAGATCCGTTGTGAGTATTATAATTAAATACCCTTGTCCTGGGGACATATTGCAGAGGGCGACAGATTAAACTAGTTGGCATAAAAGAGACGCAAGAGGGCACTCTATTTTATTTACCTGACTACGGCGAAGCATACCACCTTGGGTTATGTTTTTGACCAGTATATGTGTATGTAAGTATTTATGTGTCGGGTTTGGTCAATAGTACGGACATTAAAACAAATCGCAAGCACGCCATCTGGCGGCAAAGCAAGAACAACTACGCATTGGCGCGCTTTCTCTAGCCACTCACTTGCGTGGTGGGGATAGTAGAATATGGCAGTTGAGTACTGACAGCCTTAGAGCTAACACGTCGTAGAATCAGTGTCGGTCCGTAATATTAGTAAGCAAGATTGTAACTGTGAATATTTTAATAAACCCAGTGTATCGAATAATTTATGTGATTTCATTTGCACGATTGTACCCGCCGACCTGCCCACACACGATGTCTTAACCTAAGGGAATACATCCTGTCTTCCCGATGGTTTTTTTTTTTTTTTTTTTTTTAAAAACGTTGCCCCACACTAGGAATTTCTTCCTGTATCGTGGGTGCGTTTACAAACATATAAACTCACATACACAAACACCCAGAGCCGGAACAACTATCTGTAGCTCAAACAAATATTTGTTCCGTGCGGGAATCGAACCCGCGACACGCAGCGCAGCAGTCAATCGCTCAACCACTGCGCCAACCGTTTGCATCTATCGGCCAGCCTTGATGCGACATATGTATGTTCATCTGTTCCATAATTTGACAAATGAGTTGTCTTTGGAAGAGTCTATATTGACCGCTGGTTATAGGCTATGTGACGTCACATTAAATTTGAAATTGTATATGGCTCCCTCTAGGGGGCACGAAGCCAACAACAATTTTTTTTCGTCCCACCCCATCAAGTGTGGTATCATTGAATAGGTTTGGTGCCATCATATTTTTGTCAAGCGTACCGTTTGCGAGGTATATCCCGTCAAAGTCATGAAAACTATTTTTACCCGACTACGGCGTCGCAAAGTCCCCTCTTGTACCGCATTATCTAGATACATGCAAAACTACAAACCTTAACAGAAAAAAGTTAATAAAATCAAAAAACCCGACAACAAAGATGTAAACCAGATGAAAATCATGCTGTGCAGTCGGAGGGTATATTCGCGAGCTGGCTGACCAAAACCCGACTGCAAAGATGTAAAATCGTTGCAGTCGGGTTTTATGATTTTATTAACTTTTTTTATTTACAACTTTTCAGTTATACTTTTTTTTTCGAATAACTTTTAAACCTATGTATATAAGTGGTATATATTTTTGTAATCACGTCTAAAAACCCTTCATTTTGATACCCCTCTCGATGCGTATCGAAGATAAAAAAATTGCATTCCCTACAATATGGCGCCCAAAATCCGCCAAGTTCCTTTTTTTTAATGGCACTTGTCTAAAAGACTGTAAGAACACTTGGGCGGCCATGACCTATCTAACGATGTATTATAGAAATCTATCAAGTGGTTTGATTGATACGAGGTAATTTAGATTATTACATACATACAAGAGATACGCGCGAAAAACATAACCCTTTCCTTGCCGGTCTGTCCCACTAGTCCCAGTGACTCAGTCCCACGATGGGACAAATGGGATTAATATGTTCCACTTGTCCCATGGGACAACTGATACTAACTTATTTTTTAAATTATGTCCCAATAGTCCCATGGGACAACTGATACTAATATATTTTTTAAATTATGTCCCATTAGTTCCATAGGACAGCAAGTACTGATTATATGATTGCGACGGTGAAAAAGTCAGCAGGGTAGTACACCAGGTGCATGTGAAAAGTAAATTTCACTTCACACTGCAGGAACCAATTATGATGGAGAAATAGAAGAGTTTAAGTATAAATGAAATGTGAAATTATGTTTTAATTTATTATATGTATTATTAAATATATAGTTAAAATAAACATACTTAAATATGTAGGTACTATAATAAATACTATAAATAAAATAATATATATTAATTAATTAATAGAAAGGTGCATATTGAGACGAGTCTGCTATTTGTTTAGAAAATAATGCCGCAACTTACGCTTAAATGCATACTGACTGGTGGCCGTCCTGATATCGACAGGAAGCGCATTCCAGAGAAGAATGGATTGAATATTAAAGGAAGAATGAACAAAATCAGAAGTATGAGAAGGACAGAGCAAGAGAAGATTGTTAGAAGAACGCAGATTCCTAGCGAGTGAAGAACATAGGTATTTAAAGTGGAGGTGTGGGTGAGTTGAGTAGAGAGGAAAACGCAGTCAGGGCGCGCAAATTTTTTCGCTGCCGAATGGGCATCCATTTGAGTTCAGTTCTGCAGTTCGACATATGGTTATATTTCCGGAGGTTGAATATAAACCGGATGCAGTTGTTTAAGAGCCTATCCAGCTTATCCAGTAATACCGCGTTTAGGTCAAAGTAGGACACGTCACCATAGTCGATTAAAGGGAAAATTAAAGTCTGCACAAGCATAGTCTTCGTTTTTGCAGGTAGAAAGCTTCTCAGACGATACAGACATCGCGAAGTCCCATTGACCCTTTAACTGACACTAGAAACCTGACTTTGCCAGCTTAGCGTCGAATCAAGATGTAGACCGAGATCTCTTACACTAGGGCTGATGGGGATGACAGTTCCATTAAAAATAATAGGAGGAAGAGAGCTAATCCCCAATGGACCCATCATGCGCGATATTTCCAATCACAGTGGCCTGACATTTTGAGGGGTTTACAGACAGCCCAAATCTATCAGACCAGTCCTTGATAGCGTCCAAGTCCCAGTTCACATCGTCTATAGCGTCTGACAAACTCTCTACCCGCGCAGCTGCATAAAGTTGAAGGTCATCGGCATAAAGATGATACGAACACCGAAGACAATGAGTTATAAAATTGATGAATTTTTTTCTTGTTTACCTTTTTTAGTTCGCTTAAGCAGGCGGCTTTTTTGTTTTTTTTTTAATCAACTTTTTTATTGGGCGGGCGGTGTGCTAGTATGTCTATATTACATTATCATATAAACTATGATCCTAGACATATATAACATGATACCCCCTAAGGTAATGGGAATAGCGCCAACTCTATTGAACGTTGACACCGCACAATAAATAAGAAATTTACAAAGGCAGTTTTTTTTTTATATTGCCATGAAGTATTAGTAGACGATGACGACGATTGACGACGTCGCAATAATACTCGTTTAATCAGTACTTGCTGTCCTATGGAACTAATGGGACATAATTTAAAAAATATATTAGTATCAGTTGTCCCATGGGACTATTGGGACATCATTTTAAAATTATGTTAGTATCAGTAGTCCCATGGGACTAGTGGGATAAAACATCCCACTAGTCCCATCATGGGACTGGGCCAATGGGACTATTGGGACAGACCCTTCCTTGCAGACGGGTAAAAAACATAAACCTTTCCTTGCAGCCGGAAAAAAACATGACCCTTTCCTTGCAGCCGGGTAAAAAATATAACCCTTTCCTTGCAGCCGGGTAAAAAATATAACCCTTTCCTTGCAGCCGGATAAAAACATTAACCTTTCCTTGCAGACGGGTAAAAAATATAACCCTTTCCTTGCAGCCGGGTAAAAATATAACCCTTTCCTTGCAGCCGGGTAAAAAACATTAACCTTTCCTTGCAGCCGGGTAAAAAATATAACCCTTTCCTTGCAGCCGGGTCAAAAACATAACCCTTTAATTGCAGCCCCAAAATACTTTAAATAAAAAATAAGTTCAAAACCTACTAAAATATTCTCATCAGAAATTGTTATGTACAGACTATTCCACAGAGGATAACCGTGGTTGTATGCCACTTTGCAGAATGTATTGTTTTGTTGCGGAGCGCGGCGCCAATGAGGGTTGATATACGTCACCTGTCTTGAAGAAAACCAAAGAATGCCAAAGGAGTTTTGTAAATAAAAGTCTTACAATAGTGAATAAATATGTAATGTATACATAATAATAATGATCTGTCGTAACAACAGCCGGGACTCGAACCCACTCACTCGCACTCGGCTCAGAGTTGTTTTATAAAAACATTTCAACTGTCTACGAATTATAACTTTATACAACGTTATTACAATATAACCTTTACAAGTCAAATAATGTATTATACACTATTATACACTGCTCTTAAGGCTACGACAACAAATATATAAACTTTGAGTTAACTTATTCAGCTGACCGTCTGACCGAATCTGAACATCTGACCGGTCTGCGCACATAATGCTAAGTATCATAGTCTCACTTATAACATATTTAAGTTACTGCGACGCACGGGACCTGCCCAGACTAGAGAGAAATAAGGAAGTATGAGGCAGTTTCTAGTCAGACAATTTTCACCCTTAAGACCTTAGCAGTAAGGTTGATAATTATTCGACCGTGTAGTTAGAGCTAGCAGATTACTAGTTCTCAATAAGACGGACAAAACTTCGATAGACATGCCGTCCAATTGTGCTTGATGAAAAGTTCGACCACTTTCCGCCTTTATGATTATAGAAATAAGGTTGAAAATTGCTCGACGGGGAACTTTCGCAGGTATACAAGCCACAGGCGATCCCGCGCGTCGTGCTATGTACAGTATATACATGATCTGTGATAAGATATCGCATCAGTCTTCGTCACCTCTACGCGTGTTGTCGACAACATTACACTTAAACAAATAAATGCGAGCTTACAAATACAAACAGGAGGATCTAAACACCAGCCTGTGACCACAGTAAACATATACAAACAGTATGGAAACTACCTACAAACGCTCGAAACATCACACTCACACAAACGTACGCACTGTCGAGACCGTTCGTGCACTTTTGAGGTAATGTCAGTACTAAGTGCCGCGTCGCGACGAGTGGTCACGTATTTTTGTGTTAGTGTGCCGTTTCGAGCGTTTGTAGATAGTTTCCATACTGTTTGTATATTTTTACTGTGCTGTGACCGTCCCATTTCAGGACAAAGCCTTCTTCTAAAACAGAGAAGGCACGAGCTTTGCAATTTCAAACATATTAACCAGAAGTCCAGGTTTCCTCACGATGTTTTCCTTCACCGTTATCAGCGATGTCCAAATTATACTTTGAAAGTACATATGAATGGGATTGACAATTGCTGATAGAATTTTTCTAATCAGAAGTGGGATTGAAATAATATGTATAGATTGAAAAGTGATAATTTTACTCATCATTATGAACCTCTTTAACTATGAGAGCAACTCTGAAAGGTAAAGATGGTCACCCATCCACGGACCGACCTCAGTAAGCATTGCTTAACCTTGAAGATTGACCCGGTGCGGCTGTTATTATTTTAACTCTAATACAGATAACAAAGACGATCGCTTTCGAAAATTCGAAAGCCATAGAAAGTATAATACAAAAATGAACCTTATCCTGTTGAGATAGGGGTCAAAATGCTATGTAAAATTAGAAATTCACTCGATTGCAGCAATTCCATCGTAAACGGAGTCTCAATGACCTCTCTTCATATTCTGAGCTATTTCAATAGCACCTAACCTTACACGATCACAATCTACAATCAGCTGCACGTCAGTAGTAACACTTGATTTAAGAAAACCACCTTTGTCAATATAAAAATAAGGGCGATATCACTCCGGAGAGCTCCGGAGGCAGTGCTAGTGATACATAAGGTTGTCGACAACACCGGTACGCTCAACAGCAACGAACATGGCAAGAACTTATTATTAATAAAAACAAATGTAATATCTGCTCAATTTCCTACCATGAATCATCACTATTTGATTGAAGAACCAGCAAATCAGTTGCTAAGAAGCATCTCAGAGATTTTTATAAATAAGGCGCATAGAGTTTATTGTTTCAAAATTTGACAATTATCTTGAATTCAAATAATGACTTCATCTAAATCAAAATATGACATAACTGGCAGTGAGAGCGTCGCATAACATGTTCTGCAGCCGGCCACAACTGTGCTTCTGTCGCCATTCACTCAACTAGACACCTAAACAACATGTATTTTAAGACCATTTTTAAGTGTCCACGTTTTTTGGTACAATTTGATTTTTATGGAATTTGAACTTTGTGGTACTTTGATATTGAGTACCATACACGTAAATTTCAGCAGACTTTGATGTAAAATATGAGACATTAATTTTGCTAAACTTTTTGAATAGAATAATAAAAACAACCAGTCTACAATCTATCTGTTTTGCTGTGGCGGTTTAAATAAGAACACGCAACGAGCGAAACCGCGCGGCACAGTTGTAGACAGCTGACAGCTGTAGCTAGCAACAGTAGTATTTACAAAACTTAACAGAAACAACAAAAGTCGTTCAACTAAGTCTTTATTTCAACCCATATTATAAAGTTTATATATTCACTGTTCAGCTAGCTACCCAAAAGGTTGTCTGGTAGATATCCCACGTCTTTTTCCCATGGGGGGTAGGCAGAAACTAAAGAACGCCGGTTATGAGTAGCTATCATCATCAGCATATTAATGTTCCCACTGCTGGGACACAGGCCTCCACTCTGTGAGAGGGAATGAGCCATAATCCACCCAGTGCGTGTTGGTGGATGTCACATGTCTTCGAATGTTTGGTTCTAGGACATGCCGGTTTCCTCACGATGTTTTCCTTCACCGTTTTTAACCCCCGACGGAAAAAGAGAGGTTAAAAATGTCTATCTGTGAATAAAACCGGTTCAGCCGTTCAAAAGTTATAGGCGTTTTACTGTTTGAATCGGGGTGTTTTCGCAAGATATCGTGTCATAATTACGTGTTCAATAGATTGCCGATCGAAGCGTATCTACTATGTACTAGATAAATTATGTAGCATGAAATAAAAATGAGTCGGGGGTTTCATAAATTTTATTTTTTTTATGTGAGAGCACGACCTACGACACGTAAGTCGGGGACGTTAGGTTACCACTGCTCTGTCTTTAAGTAGCTATATAAAACAGTGAATATATCTTAAAATCGCGGTAATAATTTTTAATCATAATTTATTGAAAAATAACAACAAACAAACAGTCATAAACATTATATAAGTCAGTATATTATATTATTATGTACAGATTTATCACTATGTATTTATATATATATAGTTATTGTGTCCGTGTGTGGCATGTTACTGCATCAACAGTCTAGTGTCGGTAGCGACATCTATGCTGCGGCATACGAACTAATGTGATCTGACGTCACAGAAAACCTGCATCGCGTAAGCAAAGTTTTAATAATGAAAATAACGTTCAGGGAGTTTGCAGATCACAGACAACGAACACATTGGCTGTCTAATACCGGTCTGCAACACTCCAAGAAATTCCTAGGCTCTATGTTCAAAGCCCGGGAATGCATTTGGAATATGAGCAGGAGGCAAATCCGTTACCTGCTTGGGCCTTCACTGGGCACTTTGGAACCAACGACATGCTCATGAGGATGGGTCTGACTGAGACACCCACGTGCAGGTTGTGTGGGGAACGCATGGAGCACCTTCTGTGCAAATGCGATGCACTGGCTGGTAAGCGAATGAGTCTCCTAGGGGTTGGATATCCAAAACCAGAAGACTATAGGCTCATATCTCCTAGTCTCGTTGTAAAACTCATGAAAAGAACCCGCTCCACAAGATAGATAAGGTAAGCAGAGTTTTGGGCGCGATGTGAACACATACAACTGTCCGACAACAACCGTCGGGCATGTGGGAATGTGTGGGTGTTACATGGAGCGACTTTCTCCAGACCAAAACTCAATCTAGCATGTTTTGTCTGATATAAATCTAACTAGATGACGCGATTGTATGTACTTCGCATGTCAAAAAACGTAGTAAAATTACGATCAATAATCGTAATTTGAGCTTTTCATTTAGCATTATCGCCACGGGAAATCTAGAAAAAAACCGTTTTGCCATATTGAGCTGCAAAGACTCTGTATAGAAAAAGTTTGCCGAGGCATTGGAAACGTTTTCTTTCGTTGGTAAGTAAATTTGTGTGAGAAAAAGTGGCTCGCTTGGTTTTCAAACAGATGGAGAGACTTGCGTTATCTAGTTAGATTTATGTTTGTGGTCTAACCTTTCGTGTTTTTAGTCCGCGCTCGTAATAATTACCGTCGTGTGACGTCACAATTCGCATGTGTCATCAGATAGACCCAAAAACGCAAGGTTTAATTCACAAAATCGCAAATAGATAGTTTGTTAGGTTTGGACGTGAATTCACGTCTCAAACACACGCAAGGCTTGAGGTCGCAAGAGTCTGGGTAGTAGTAGTAGTCTGATACCCTGGTCAGGCAGTGTTATTAAGTTTTTCCATATAATATTTTATCAGTAGTAGCCCATAGTCTGGATGAAATGTGTTTAGTCTTACACTTAAGACTTAATACTGATAAAATTTGGGTTTTCGGTACACGTCAGCTAAATACTTTAGGAGCGGAGTTTCTGCTGTAGGTGTGATTCGGGAGAAAATGTAACGTCACGTAACATTTTTGCGTTATAGCCTCTCGATACACCTTTCTCTTGTATTTTTCTACGAGCGCATATACACAGGAACTCCGTTCATGTTTAGACTTCAGTTCTTTATTTCGTTAGAGGAGAATAGCTGACTACCTCACCGGGTCTATTCATATAGGTAGAATCAAAATTAATGCAGGCTGTGTGTTTTACAATCACCTTCCCTGTCACATAGATGTGTTACAAGCGCGATGATGAGTATTGAGAGCCGTCATTAAGTTTGAATCGACCTGGACCCAAGCACAGAGACTGTTGAAGACAGTAACACGACACAGTAACTTAAGGCTCAAAGCACACTGAGACAGAGTCGAAGCGATATTATAAAAATATACACAGTATTTTGACCCCTATCTCTACAGTATAATGCACATATTCCCGTCCAGATAACATATCGATATAAATAATATTTTAATAGTAATAAATGCTGGATAAATAAAATTATTGATTTAAGTTTTTTTTAAACAAGTTTTTATCGAATTCTTCTCAGCAAACCCTTTCATTTGATAAGCATATCATGGCAGTGCACAAAAAATAATTAGTCCGCCATCTTGGACCGTCCGCCATATTGGATTTAGAATGACTTCACTTAGCTAACCATGCATTGTCATCCAAACTAAACGTGTATGCAAAATTTCATCTTAATCGCTGGAGGATAACTGCTTTAAAATTGAGTTGCAAGATTTGACCCGAACACACTTACATACATACATTGCAAGTTAAAATAAAAGCTTGTAAAAAAAAGAATCGACCGCATTCGAAAATTTGAAAGTCAATGCGCACATCTGTTGTTTATCTCCATAGAAATCTATGCATTACGCTGCGGATATAGAGGTCAATATGCTGTGTACATTTTTGTTAATTCGTTTCGCTTCTGCGTTCAATACGCTGTACCAGCTCTCCAGTCTTACAGGCTACATATATACACTCTCCCCAGTTCAGAACAACTGTCGTTACATCTCATGTTCAGCATCATACTACCCTTATTTATTTATTATATAGTTTACCCTCGCACTGGAAGGCCTTGCAGCAATTTCACCAATGGAGTAAAAACTTGTAATAAATTAACTCCCTATTCCTATATCATAGCCTAAGATCCAACTGCTGAAATCTGCAGGTAATTAGTTTTTGATGAAACTTAATTTTCCGGAATGATACTTGAGGTAGCCGCAATCTATTCGTCACCTGTTTATACCTGGCAAGCCATAAGCACAGATAATATAATACTATCATACAGATGCCCCATCCCATACAAAGAATCCGTGCCGACGTAAATAGCGTATTTCGTCTGACTAAACTGATTATTTATAGTAAAATAATCAGTTAAAATATACTTGCAAGTAAAAGTGTTATCCGGTTTGTGAATATTTGTTTCTTTAAATACAGTGACGATTTAGTTTATAATATTTTTTTGCATGATTTGACAGTTTTATTGTACCAAAATGTGTTACAAAACAAATTAAAAAAAAAACGGCAAATTGCGAGTCGGACTCGCGCACAAAGGGTTCCTCCTTACTATTATCGCAAAAAAACTGCATAAAATCTAACGTTTGTTGTATGGGAGCCCCACTTAAATATTTATTTTATTCTGTTTTTAGTAAAGATAAAGTTTTTCAAAAACCAAGTACTAGCACATTTTAGCGGTTGGATCTCGTATGTCATTTTCTCCCATACATCTCTGCCTAGCCATATCATATCATGTCATACAGTCCACCCATCAATTCTTTGGTCTTCCTTAACTCTTAGCCATGAGATGTAACAACAAATGCAAAAACTTCGATTCTTATACCATATCTATATTATACAATTTATTTTATTATACACTGACGGTAATACACGTTATATTCAAGTTGATATTGCATGGGACCGAACCTGGTACC
The DNA here is from genome assembly GCA_949775005.1 of Orthosia gothica. Classification (NCBI taxonomy): domain Eukaryota; kingdom Metazoa; phylum Arthropoda; class Insecta; order Lepidoptera; family Noctuidae; genus Orthosia; species Orthosia gothica. Next base: position 63,947,773 of record OX459034.1, on the reverse strand, counting down.
TGGAGCACAGAAACTGTACTCTCAGCCACTGCGCCCATGTCACAATATCAACGTGTTTATAAGAATGACTGATTTCAACTGAAAGTATTACTATCTTATAAAATAAAAGATTTAATTAATAACATTTTGTTAATTTATGTAGCGGATAAAATCACGAAACACAACGAATTTTTTAATATGTTAAATAGAATCTGCCCTGAACTATGAAACTGATTGTTGTAATTAAAACGGATTGCTTAAGTTTAATAGAGTTTTATTAATTACTTACACGAATCTAATGCAGTTACAAAAGTATCGGAGAGAACATCTGTCACAGATCAAAAAAACATAAGACATGTTTTTTTTGACATGTAATTTTAAATTACTCTCAACACTAACTTCGATTTGCGTGTATTTTGTTGACCTTGTTCACTACTACTGGAGAAACTCCAGAGAGTTTCATATCAATGTTGTATGTTTTCCATGTTCTGCTGGATATGGCCTATCAGGACACTACCTCTTCATTTGAAAAGGCAGGGTCCAGATAGGCTTAACAACTAAACAGTTTCAAGTCTCATCTATAAATATTGTGTCTTTAATTCTTACCTCGTTTCAATCACAACTAGCGAGCTAGATAGTGCTACTTTCAGAGTTGGAGCAGTCATAGTCGTCGTCAGTAATACATATATGAATACAGTAGGTTATTCTCTATGCTCTATATCATACAGTTTGTCGTACTAGCTAATGTTGAGATCATAGGAGGGGAGGGGATGCGGGGAAGAGGGGGGGTAGGGGAAGGGGGGGGGGCTCTCTCCGAGAGTGAAGCACGGCGACCGGTCTCACCGGTGTATGTCACAAGGAGCAACTGCTTTCACCACCCATTAACTGGGTAATAAGACACCGTCACAACCCAGTAACTGGGTAACATTAAATCTCCGCAACCCAGTAACTGAGCACGACATAACTTTCCAAACCCAGAAATTGGTCAACAGGACTTCACCTCAGTAACTGGGTAACATGACACCTCCACAACCCAGTAACTGGGTAACAATATATCTCAGAACACGGGTCAAGCGAGCCAGGCAGCGATCTTGTTATTTTTCCAACTGGAAATTCTCAGTAGCAGCCAAGTCTTGATGCCTGACCCTTCCAGGACATAGTGATGTATTTCTGTCTGTTTGACCTTTAGTATGTTTATATCTCTAAGACTAAGAGTCCAATCTTGATCATTTCTGATTGATTACATAAATTTATTTTTCTACTTGCTGAGTTTTAAAGCCGTCCCGATCTTGGTCAGTTCTTCTGGTTACTGGTCAAGTTGCTCCTTCTCCGGTCAGCTCGCCGTCCATCGCACTACGAGAGTAAAGGAACAGAGTGCACGCACTCGTGCACTATAATACCTCACAGCACACGCGACACTCACTGTAGTCAGTCACATGGTCCGTGCAGTGCGGCGACTGTGGCGCCACTATGGCGCGAGGGTGGCGCCACCGCGCAGTCGCTAGCAGTCGTAGCGAGAGTCGTGCTGCGACTGGAACAGAAGACACATTCAATTAAGCTATGCTAGGAATAAAATGGTATTGGTAAACAAATACAGAGTTGAGAACGGTGTATGGAAAAACAAGTTTAGTCTGTTGGTTAAATTATCAACAAAAAATGGACAAGTATTTCTCGCTTTATCAAATCTATAAAAAATAACCAAGATAAAGAGCATTAAACTTCGGGCTTAGGGGGCTTGTAAGGTAAAAAGTGTACCAAGGCAAGACATCTCGGAATTTTTAAATTCCCCCAACGGGTAAAAACTGGACTCTATTACTAAGACTCCACTGTCCATCTGTCAATCTGTCTGTCACTAGACTGTATCTCATGAACCGTGATAGTTAGACAGTTGAAATTTTCACAGATGATATATTTCCGTTGCCGCTATAACAACAAATGCTAAAAACAATAAAATAAATATTAAGTGCGGTTTTTTGCAATAATGGTACAGAACCCTTGGTGCGCGAGTCCGACTCGCACTTGGCCGGTTCATTGTTAACGTGACAAAAGAAGAAATACGTGTCCAATATTTTTTGGAAATCGGACGGACTAAATGGAAAAGTCATCTTCCTCAATCAGTCATCCAGTCCCTATTAGAAGTCTCAGAAAATGATGATATTATATTTTGGTTTTTAAAAGAAGTGGCCCCTCACTAAGAATTTCTCCTGTATCGTGGGTGCAATTACAAGAATATAAACTCACATACAAAGATAACAAGATCGGCGGGCTTATTACGTAAGGAACAGCAAGTAGCAATAATTGTACAATTATTGCGCGATCAATTTAGTGACCTGGCTACTGAGGCCTTTAAGTCATGTCTTTTTTTTGACAGCCAATTTTAACAGAAGCTATTTTAACTGTCCGATGATTTATAAAATGTATCGTTTGATGAATTAACAAGCTTATGAAAAAGCAACACTTCGTGGAGGCTGTTTTTTAACAATAGTCAATTTGATTACGATTTAGCTCTAATATTCCGATAAATTAATATTCGGAGATGTAAAGTATTTGTGTAAAGTAAATATGGCAGTGAAAATTGAACGTTTTCATTTTATTTACATAATATAATAATTGAATTGAAAAATTAGATGACTAAAATGTCAATGTGTAAAATCAATTAATATTTCTTCGTATTGTCGATTGTTATAATAAATCGAATCGATAACGCAGTAGGACATCACTAAATAGACTACATCATCTCTTATTTAGGCTATGAAACGTAAAATAGATATTTCCAATTTACTTTAGACATTGGCAGAATAGTCGACATCAGTGCTTGCCATATAAAAAAATAATATAATAGAAGATACATATTGCGGACTAATGTGTTTGTAAGTATTTAGTAGTAAACATATAAGCTTCGCGGAGGTAGCCAACACTACGGTATAACAATATCCTCCACTTTACCGAAATCACGTCTGTTTTAATGATTCAACAAATAGTCTAGTTGCGTAGACATTAGAGACACAAATCAACACCAATTTGTAATTACAATATTCACTAGAAACTTCTTATTTCAATATTTACTTTTATATTATTATTCTAATTTACGGATAATTAAAGTAGCCACAAAATAACACACGGAAAAAGCCGCCAAAACTCAAAAACTTCTGTACCTACTCAGCCATCAGCGAGCGATTGGCAATCGACCAACAACAAGGGAAAAAGTAATCGCAATTTGACAGCCACATTTGCTCGCCGAAAAACCATACGTAATACGAAATGATCGCGATCACCTTGCGATAAATGCACATTTCAGTTAGCAGATTTTTATTGTTAGCAGTGCTGTCGTAAAATTAGTATAGTGTGGCTATAGCTCATATATAATGCAGATTCGCGATTGAAGAGCAATTATTTCGCAAAAATAAGCCTTCCAAATTTATGACGTAAAGCGATAATCACGCGATGATTGTATAATCGCTGCGCAAATATTGCTAATTGCTGTTTCATACGTAATAAGCCTGCGGAACAATTGTCTGTAGGCCATAGCAATATTTGTTCCGTGCGGGAATCGAACCCGGGACAAGCAGGGCAGCAGGTGATCGCTCAACCGCTTCGCCAACTTTGTAGTCAAAAAAACATAACATACACGAATTTTCTGACTTGGATAGAGCTGTGTAGTAAGTCCGCCTCTGTACGTTTGTGTGCATGAATTATTAAATCCATACTTATAAAGGCGAAAGTAACTCTGTATGTCTGTTGAATCGGTTCAGCGGTTTAAGCGCGAAAAGGTCGCGCTTAAACCGCTGAACCGATTCAGATGAAATTTGGTATGGAAATAGTTTGAGATATTTTTTGACTTAGTTTCCTTATCCCGGTAGTGTTCCCTTGAATGATATAACACTATTTGCGAAGCTGCGGGATAAGGTATTCCGCTTATACAGTGTAAATCTATAAGGAAAAGACACTCATCATGAAATACCTAAAACCGATTGACGTATAAATATGAATTTGTCAGAGAAGTTCCTCAAGTGACGTAAGCGCGCACAAAGAAAGGATTTTTAAAAATTCCTCCCCTAAGGGGGTAAAAGGGGGGTTAAAGTTCGTATAAAATTTCTGTAGTTTGTAAATTAGACACGTGAAATTATACATTTACGCTCTTGATTCATGATTATATTTATTGGTTTATGGAAATTCCGCCAGTACGGCGGTAAAAAGGTGGAAATTTGTCGGGCTTATATATTTGAAAAAATGGCATAAATACTAACCCTAAGTAAATACTTTAGGTTTTCATTATTAGTTTTTTTACCACAAATCCTATGTTATGTATCTCCAGATTTTTTGCCTAATAAAGAAGAGCTCATAATAACGAATAAAGTTATAATTTGTGTGGTTGACGCTTACCTGCGTGGTGGCTTCGCCTCACGCGTACGAGTGCCGGCTGCCCGAGCTCGAGCCCGAGTACGACGGCTCCAGTCTGCAACACACGCCGTGACATTCAAACCTTCGCTGGAATATGAGCCTACACCCGCCCGAGCCTCGTGCGCCAATAGCGAGAGTCTTTCAGAGTGACGTCATAGCGCCAGGTGCACACTTATTTTGACCGAGTAGTACAATCAATATCACAAAGCGAGCGCGGCCTGGCATAATCCAGGTCTTGCGGAGCTGATGAGGTTCGTCGAGCTCATGGAGCTTGAGTGCATGGGCGCCGGCAGGACTATTTTCTGGTACTAGCACTAGTATACCACCTCGAATAGAATAGGTTTATTTTTGCCCATTCGTACTTCTTTTAATAATTTCGATAGTACAATTTTGATCAACATATTTGGGCCCAGTGAGTGGCCACGTTTATTGTGGTGTCCGAGGGCTTGTGCAGGTCATCCAGGGTGCAAATGTATGAACATTTGGGACGCTCCAGTCCATTTGTACTATTGGAGCTATTTTTGTCGAATTATGCAGAAAAGTTTGAGAAATGAAGAAGTTGAATTCAAGAGCGAGCAAGCTAGAAAATTAAAAGCACCTAGACTTTTTAATGTTTTTTTGAAAGCCAGGGGGATGCAAGTGCACCCCCTGTGACTAGCAGTGAAAGAATAGTAGATTATTAACCAAGGGGATAAAGCAGTGTCTTCTGTCGCGGGTGACGATTTAAATCGCGAGCGTAACGAAGGACTCGAGGTTTACTCCCGAGCGTAGCGAGGGTGCTAAAAACTTAAATCACGAGCGAAGCGAGGGATTTAAGACGAGTCCTGAGTGTAGCGAGGGATTTAAGTTCACCCAAGACTAAGACAGCTTTATCACCGCGGAAAATACTCTACTTTTCGTACCATTTGCGAAAAAATTAACACACTATAAACTTAACGTTTAAAAAACGAAAACGCGGCAAATTCTTAGACTAATATTTTTTTGTCGGAAAAGCAAAGGCATCAAGTTGATACGGCCTCGTCGGTTTTCGTAATTTTATTTAATAATCATAACTGCATAATAAATACGTATTCCTTTTTCAAAAAGATGTATAATGCTTTATATACAAACTCAATGGTGTAAACACAGATGTATTCCAAATTTAAATCACATTCTCCCCCTAGAGGCTGAATGAAATTCAGTACAGTTTTCTTTCCCTGTTTTTAACTGATTAAAAATTACTATTGTTATGTTCGCTTTTTGTGGCATAGAATGTCACTTTTTTGAGCAAGTGGTACGAAAATATATATGTCTGTCTGTCTGTAGTAGTACCGGTACGTCATGAGGGTATTACATACCTATAGTGCGGGTGGGCGCTGTGCTGCTGGCGGTACAGGCGCTCGTGCGGGGGGGGCGACGGCGCGGGGGCGGGCGACGGCGAGCGCGACGGGCCGCCCCCCCCGGGCCCCGCCGCCCCGGGCGCTCCGCCGGCCCGCCCCGGTGCCCGTGCACCGTATCCCGGCCGACGAGCTGCAAAACATGATTATGACTTCACCAAAACGCCATTTTCTGAGCTTTATAAAAAAAAACAAGTACGGTGATAAATCATCTATTCGTGCAAAATTGTTTCTTGGTGACGAAATCGCTAAAACTGGCCCAGAAATTGCCACCCTGTTTGCAGAACAATTTTTCTGAGTATACACGGCGCATGTTACCACGTAGTGCACACATTCACCTGCTCACTGTACACAATCGTTTGGCTATCAACCCCAATGTGAGACTATAAACATCATTTGAGTACATAATTTGATGACTCTGACGTTTTCAAAGCAAAATGCAATGCCTGGGGAATGGAAGAGAGCTCGAATAGTTCCCATATTTAAGAAAGGTGATCCAGCCAGCGCAGTTAATTATCGCCCATAACGATCCTTTCATGTTTTTCTAAACTGTTTGAATTAATGTTATGTCCCACCATTTCTGAAATGGTAGATTCAAGTATTTCAGAATATCAATATGGCTTCACACACGTGTGTTAGAATTTAAAGTACGTGTGACGTCATTAAATCATGAATTTTCACTTTTTAAGTCAGAATGGTTTGCTACATAATACAAACTGTCATATTTATTAAGCAGCTACCGACGAATGTCGAAGTACCTAACTAAATTATTATACCTACTACCTACTATGAAGTATATATAAATTATTACATATACTTTAGAGTAGGTACACCAAGTAAAAACATAGAAAAAAAAACTCATAAAACTTAAATACATATAACGTGCTACCTTATCGCCCGAATAGAAGAGCTTCCGTGGAGATTCTTGCCTATCTTCTCCACTAGAACTAGTTTAGCGACCGGTGGTAAGCTCTCTGAGCCTTCTCAATACGAATTAATTGATAAACCTAATTGAAATCAAGACCTAGTCTTGTCTTTCTGTGATTTTCTTCATAAAATTCTTCTTTTAAACACCACATACATAATAACTATGCTACAAAATAAATAACCAACAACTATCTTGACATACCAAGCTTGCTTTCGTGGTTGATGGCAATACTTTTATATGGAGTTCATTCATGATTCTAACACTTGCGTTCAACGTCAGATAGAAACAATACTTACTTCAACAGCGCCTTTGACAAACTAAATCATCTAATACTAGTTGAAAAACTGAGATGGTTTGGTATCAGTGGCAAATTGCTGGAGTGGTTTAAATCTTATCTGTCAAAAATAGCACAATCAGTAGTGATAGGTAGCTTCAGATCTGGGGTATATTATGCGCACTCAGGTGTTCCGCAGGGAACTTAATTGGGACCGGTTCTATTCCTCATCTTTTTTATTAATTTTACTAATCCCGTACGACATTATAGAATTTGCTTGTTTGCTAACGATCTAAAAATATACAAAGTACTAAACCCCAGTACTGACGCTGAATTCATTCAAGATGACCTCGGAACTCGGCAAAACGTAAAAAATAGCAGAATATTTTAAAATAATGTTATGTAAGAAACTTGGGCCTCCCACTAGGTGGAAAGATGAGCTGGTTAAGGCTGCGAGACGCACCGGACTGATCAACTGTCAGAAATGATGACCGATGACGATGAAGAAAGTAAGCTAGAGTCACTTACTGGCTAGGTGTTGCGGCGTGGGCGTGTTCCGCTCAGTCAGGCGCTGCGGGGACGCGCTGGCTCGACTGCGGCTACCTGCGACATGACGTGACAGATATACATGCGGCACGGTGTTCTGTGCGAGATTCGAAACTAGCCGAGCCCGTTCCATCATCGAACTACAAGACGTATAGAAATGCGTAATCGGTACATGGTGGACATCCCACCCATACGCACTAAACGTTTTGGGAATACTTTCATTGTGCGTACAGCTAAGGAGTGGAATGCCTTGCCAGAGTATGTGATGCTTGATAGCTACAAGCTTCACCGTCGACCACATCATCGCTTACCAACAGGTGAGATAGAGGTCAAGCGCGAGACTATCTATAACATATTTTTTTGGGAATTGACTATTATTGCCATAGAGAAAGTTGTTGATTCACATGGGAAGAAGCTATTTTAAAAATATACCAAGTCAAATATTTCCATTACATTCTGATACAAGATTTTTTAAACAAGAGCATTTACCAAAGGGGTCGCTGATGGTCAAATCCGAAACTATGAGAAATAGCGTAAAACACTCAAAGAAGTGTCGACCCGATTTTGGTGAAAAGTAAAACTGCATCATTACAGTTATCAAGAAATGTCTATTCATAATCAGGAATCAAAGCCGCTGATTTGGCAAAAAACACACGCTGTATAATTACACCATCCGATAGTGTCCCAAAAGGAGATAAAATTTTAGAAAATAATGATAATAAGTACAGCATACTTAAGGAACAACCTCATTTAAAAAACAAAAACTTTTCCTTTCTTTGACATGGAAGCGTTCTAGAGCTAATATGCAACGATTCTGACCGCCATAATTTGGATTCCAAGTTGTGTTTTTTTGGACTTATCCAACTTTTTTAATCCAATCGTGTGAAATCTTTAGATAATGAATTACTTTTCTGAGAGCTCATGAATGAATTTATTTACACTTCCTTGTTGCAAGCTTTCTAAAAAAAAAGTATATAGTGGCCACTTTTAGCACGTGTTGGAAAAATAACTCAGTTTTCGTCAAGGTAGTAGTTTAGATGGTACTGGGTAGTACCTACACATTTTTCGATTACGCCTTATTTTTTGCTGCCTGTAGATTTCTATATGACTTTTTGGGTCTGTACGATGAGATGATTTGTCATTGCAAAGTGTATTTTTAATTAAGTTATTAGGAAGTGCGCAGCGTCAGACGCCAGGGGCGCCACGTGTGGGGCGTTAGCGCCCAGCAGTAGGGGTCTGGGGCGGGGCGGATGTGTACGTATAAATATAGATAATACACCTACTAGCAGGCTGGTGCGTGCTCACATGCTGCTGGGGCAGTGAATGATGTGTTCTATCTTGCGGCAGGGTGGCAGTGGTGCGCGGCGCCAGCGGGGCCAGGGGGGCCAGCGGGGGGGCTGAGGGCGCCGCGCGCGGGGGCGACGCGCCCAGCAGCAGGGGCGCCGCGCCCGACGGCGGTCGGGAGGACGAGTACGCTGCAAGAGAGATAAAAAACTTTGAACATAATGGTCGAAACGTCAACGTCTTTTGCTCATACATGCAATTGCATTTACATGAAATTTTAAGTTTTATAACCGGGGTGAGGGGTTAGTGTGGTTTTTCTACGTAACCGTTGTACCATTACACCTGCAACTGAGTAACAGACGGAGAAATATTATTATCGCCTGTACACGCAAGCCTCGGGCAGACATTTGAGGGCCCACGCCGCGCGCTATGCTCTCCTTGTTACGATACATAAACAGGAACTTACCTAAAACACTTATCATTAGCCGCGTACTGACTGAGCGAGGCAACCGCGCGAGGCAAATCCTCGGTCGGTCTGGACATAAACCGGGAAATGATCATTCCAACAACGGACTTTAAAAAAAAGATGGATTCTTTGCTAAGATCTTATAGGAGGGAAAAGTACACTTAAAACTGTTCGTACACTTCACGTTAAACTGAGCGCCCTATACTGACTCAGACTCCCCATGGCTCGACCTTGGCGCGCGCGGCAGCCTCATGCAAAAAAAATATAGACCGAGGCGGCCTCGCGCGGCAAACGTTGCGCGGCAAACGTCCGAGGCTGCTCGCTCAGTCAGTACGCGGCTATTAACGTTTTCTTTGGGTATTTTAAGGAACGACTTTTTTTTGAGATAAGTTGGTATTATTTTATTTTACAAAAATACACCCGAGTATGACGAGTATGTCAGGGGTTCGTTCAAAGTAGCACCGATTAGCGAGAAGGTCAAAGAAAGCAGATTGCGTTGGCACGGCCACATCCTGAGACGTGGAGATGACAACCCTATCAAAAATGCCCTAAATATTCCCGAACGACCGCGAGGAAGGGGAAGACCGCCCGCCACCTGGTGGTCAAACATGCAGAAACAGGTCCGGAAGGAGATCCTGAGCACTCAGACAACCCAGAACAGAGCTCTCTGGCGCAGACGTACAAGGAGACCCGACCCTAACTGAACTGGGAAAAGGGTTGGACAAAGAAGAAAGAAGAAGACAAAAATCTTTTTCTTAAATCAAGCTCAAAAATTAATACATCGCTAGACAAGGAAAAGAATATTTGAATAGAAATTAATGCAAATTTCATGTAGGCTTATTACAGTACTCCCCAATCTTATTGACCGGGCTGAACACACGTTTTCCGCTACGGATTTAGTACAAGATATACTATTGTGCAGCCAACTTCAGACCGGCCAAAGAGTTTGGGGATTACTGTACTTTAATTGTAATAAAATCGTTAACCGTATCTTTTGGCCACAGTAGCAGTGCCCACTCACCTCTGATGACGGAGAGCTCAATAGCCGCTCGCAGCTCATCCTCGTCGGCGCGACTCCGGAGACAGGACATGGCCTGCAACACCAGTAGATTGACTACTCGTTAGCTTCACGTTCACACTCAGTTTATAAAATAACCTAAGTGAAAAATAAGCAACCTTTATTATTCACTAAGGTTAGTATTTGTGCCAAGTTTCAAGTTTATTGACCCAAGAAATCAGATTTTTCAAAAACACTGTTATACCTCCTAAATCGTCTTTTGGGGGTAGTTGCAAAAACTAATAGTGGCAACCTTTATTGTTTATTTAGGATGGTATTTATGTCAAGTTTCATGTTTATTCACCCAAGAAATCAGATTCTTCAAAAAAATAAACATCCCCTAAATCATCTTTTGGGGGTAGTTTCGAAAAACCAACAATGAAAGCCTTTATTGTCTATTTACATTGCTATTTATGTCGAATTTCAAGTTTATTAACTGAAGTAATAAGATTCTTTAAAAAAACTTTAACACCCCTAAATCGTCTTTTGGGGGTAGTTTCAAAAAATAATAATAGCAACCCTTTTTATTCACTTAGCTTAATATTTGTGCCAAGTTTCAAGTTTATTGACCCCAGAAATCAGATTTTTCCATACAAACTTCAACACCCCCTTAATCATCATTTGGGGGTAGTTGCGAAAAACTAATAATGTCAATCTTTATCATTTACTTAGGATACTATTTGTGTTAAGTCTCAAGAATTTTGGTCGAAGGAATTAGATTTTTCATACAAACTTTCAACCCCCTTTTTACCCCCTTAGGGGTGGAATTTCCAAAAATCCTTTCTTAGTGCACACTTACGTCACTTGAGGAACCTTTCTGCCAAATTTCATGCTTCTAGGCTTAGCAGTTTTGGCTGTGCGTTGATTGATCAGTCAGTCAGTCAGTCAGTCAGTCAGTCACCTTTCGCTTTTATAGATATATATATAGATTTATATAGCATGGGTGTAGATAAAAAATCATACATAGAAAACAACACAGTCTTAAATAAATTGTATAATATACTAGTTGTGCCCGCGGCTTCGTTCGCGTCAACCCAGGTAGGGTTAAGACTAAAGGTACCTACCTACTCCACCTATCTACCCTACCTACCCTCCCACGTCAACAATTTTTATTTTAAAAATCCTGTCTTTTTTATGGAAGATGCTGGACTTGCCACAATGTTCTGCACACCTCCAAAGTAGTCCTAGGGTGCGACAGTGACGTAGTTAGTATCACAATAAGTAACTCACTGGCGTGTGTTCCCGCTGCGGCCGCGTGCTCTGCGCCGCGCCCGCCACAAAGTAGTCCTAGGGTGCGACAGTGACGTAGTTAGTATCACAATAAGTAACTCACTGGCGTGTGTTCCCGCTGAGGCCGCGTGCTCTGCGCCGCGCCCGCCACAAAGTAGTCCTAGGGTGCGACAGTGACGTAGTTAGTATCACAATAAGTAACTCACTGGCGTGTGTTCCCGCTGAGGCCGCGTGCTCTGCGCCGCGCCCGCCACAAAGTAGTCCTAGGGTGCGACAGTGACGTAGTTAGTATCACAATAAGTAACTCACTGGCGTGTGTTCCCGCTGAGGCCGCGTGCTCTGCGCCGCGCCCGCCACAAAGTAGTCCTAGGGTGCGACAGTGACGTAGTTAGTATCACAATAAGTAACTCACTGGCGTGTGTTCCCGCTGCGGCCGCGTGCTCTGCGCCGCGCCCGCCACAAAGTAGTCCTAGGGTGCGACAGTGACGTAGTTAGTATCACAATAAGTAACTCACTGGCGTGTGTTCCCGCTGCGGCCGCGTGCTCTGCGCCGCGCCCGCCACAAAGTAGTCCTAGGGTGCGACAGTGACGTAGTTAGTATCACAATAAGTAACTCACTGGCGTGTGTTCCCGCTGCGGCCGCGTGCTCTGCGCCGCGCCCGCCACAAAGTAGTCCTAGGGTGCGACAGTGACGTAGTTAGTATCACAATAAGTAACTCACTGGCGTGTGTTCCCGCTGCGGCCGCGTGCTCTGCGCCGCGCCCGCCACAAAGTAGTCCTAGGGTGCGACAGTGACGTAGTTAGTATCACAATAAGTAACTCACTGGCGTGTGTTCCCGCTGCGGCCGCGTGCTCTGCGCCGCGCCCGCCACAAAGTAGTCCTAGGGTGCGACAGTGACGTAGTTAGTATCACAATAAGTAACTCACTGGCGTGTGTTCCCGCTGAGGCCGCGTGCTCTGCGCCGCGCCCGCCACAAAGTAGTCCTAGGGTGCGACAGTGACGTAGTTAGTATCACAATAAGTAACTCACTGGCGTGTGTTCCCGCTGAGGCCGCGTGCTCTGCGCCGCGCCCGCCACAAAGTAGTCCTAGGGTGCGACAGTGACGTAGTTAGTATCACAATAAGTAACTCACTGGCGTGTGTTCCCGCTGCGGCCGCGTGCTCTGCGCCGCGCCCGCCACAAAGTAGTCCTAGGGTGCGACAGTGACGTAGTTAGTATCACAATAAGTAACTCACTGGCGTGTGTTCCCGCTGCGGCCGCGTGCTCTGCGCCGCGCCCGCCACAAAGTAGTCCTAGGGTGCGACAGTGACGTAGTTAGTATCACAATAAGTAACTCACTGGCGTGTGTTCCCGCTGCGGCCGCGTGCTCTGCGCCGCGCCCGCCACAAAGTAGTCCTAGGGTGCGACAGTGACGTAGTTAGTATCACAATAAGTAACTCACTGGCGTGTGTTCCCGCTGCGGCCGCGTGCTCTGCGCCGCGCCCGCTCGCTGTGCGCGCGAGCCTGTGACAAACATCATTATTATATATATCTAACATATTCAATTGACTAATGCAACACTTTCATCATCCTGTAAGGTGCTGTATAAGGGTATGTATGTAGGCGTGTCTTAAATTAACACGCCTACATACATACAAATTAAATATTTTCAATGCAGATGCAAACGCAGGAAGTGTTGGTAAAAATACAAAAAAAGAATTGTCTAAATAAAGAATGCAAATTGTCAGACTAAAACCACATGAGTAGATAAACGGAACAGAGACAAAGCTTCCTAAAAACGTGTTAAATTGTTACCTATTTTGGTAGGGTTGTCACAATTGGTGAAATCAAAAATAAAACATTTATTAAATAATTTTATGTATTTACTAGCTGACTGGCAAACTTTGTTTTGCCATAAAAATACCAAACATTCATCTACCCTACATACCCTACCCTAATCTACCTACTGTACCCTACCCTAACTTACCCTACCCTACCTACCCTTCACTACTTACCCTACCCTACCTTGCCTTACCTAACTACCCTACCTACCCTACTATCCTATGTCCGTCTCCTGGTTCTAAGCTACCTCCCCGCCAATTTTCAGCCAAATCGGTTCAGCCGTTCTTGAGTTATAAATAGTGTAACTAACACGACTTTCTCTTACAGGCGGAATACAATAACTTTTAGGCTTTAAGATCTTTCCTTGAAAATATTTATTTGCCCGAAAATACATTGTTTAATGTATTTTCTGGCAAATAAATATTTTGATTTGATTTGATTTCTTATATATATATCGGAGGAAGGTAAATGATTAATGGTTGGGAACGAGGAAATATCGCTTGTGAACTTATTAATACAGTTTTGTTTAATTGGCAACATTTAGCTTCTGATTCAAGTTTCAATTAGATTTTATTCGGTTGACAACACTTCATTTTCCTTATGTCAAAATACTTGAATTCGATTGGATGTTAAAAGCGGTAGTTTTGCCGGATGTGTGCTTGAGCCAATAATAAAGCGGCGAGCGTCTATACGGCGCTCTGTGTGGGTTCTCCCGCCATTGTTGTGCTGGAGTTAGAAATAAAACGCGCGGACAAGCGTTTGGTGGTTGAAAAGAGTTTTAAGGAAAAGAGTTTGGAGGTATTCTAAAGTGGCGTGTATAAACTTGAAAAAGTGTGGTTTTGTTGAGAGAAAGCGAAACGATTGGTGGCCGAATCCACTGCTTCGTTGTTGGATCAAGGACTATCTCTAAAACGGCATAAGTTACCCGCCTTGCGCACACATTACCCACGATAAGCCCACGAAATCGAGGGTATATGGAAGGAAACCCTCCTGTTTACGACATATATATATAGATTATGTATGATAGAATACTTTACAAATTACTTACTCTAATAATTTTCTTTTTATAATTTTTGTTTTTTAATATTTTTTGTTCCAATCCAATATTTACATAACTATTGTACTCCTTGGGATAGTTAAAGTATGATATATTTTTATTTTTCCAAGTATTATTCATACACACAGTACAATAAACAACCATTATTAATAATAAAATACAACGTTTTTACATTAAAATATTCAAACTTGCAACTAACAAAACAAACAACGTGCGATGCACAGACCCTGAGATTGTCCACTGGCTGTGCCAACGTAAACCGGTTTTTTCCAGTCTCGCCGCGTACGTGACAAGCGGCCAGTGGTCACGCACTCATGCGTCCGCGTGCTTGTAGTGGTGCAACCGATTCGCGCGGTTGTATGAAGCTTTATCTCTGTTCCGTTTATCTACTCATGTGCTAAAACCACGTCGAATTGAACACTGATTATAGTACATTACTGCCTTGGTCTATAATGAGTACTTTGCTGGTCGCGCTGATTATGGCGACACAGCGCGGTCAGCGTGCAGCACGAGCATGGACGAGCTGAGATAGCGTTACAGCGAGGACAGCAAGGGCTGCAATGATGGCCAAGCTGAAAGGCCTAGAGCGTAGCTAGGCTAGCTCGAGGCAGTCATAGCGCGACCAGCGGAGCAGTCATTGTGGGCCAAGGTTTGTATAGTGCTTTACTCAAAAATGCAAGTACCTAATCTAAATAAACCAGCAAGTAATTTAAATAAAAATATATTAATTAACTAGAATTTTAATTAAAATCACAGTTATGAAAAATTCAACACCTACTTTCCCGGTTTGATATTACTAATAGTTTGCGATAATTCTAATGCGGTGTTTGACTGCTGTATTATTTCTTCATTTATTACTTCATTTATTTCATAATATTTTTCTTCAGGTTTTTGAGCAATGGTAGTTGAAACTATACAGCCTAATATCTCTATAGATACAAATAGCTGTGTTTTAAATAAAATCTTTTTGCATTTGATTTTTTAAAACATTGAAACGTCAAAATAGCGGCCGGCAAAACATTGCCGGCCTGTTAGAGCGGCCAGCAAAACTTTGCCGGCCGCTCCTTGAAACAGAACGGCAAGGTCGACTTTGCTCAAACAAGGTTGTCAAAATAATGACCACATTACATGCATTTTTGAGTAAAATTATTTACTGAACTGATGTGAACAAGTCAAGGTTAGTATGGTAGTGTTTTGCAGGACATTAAGGTTGAACTAGTCGACGGCACGAACTATTTTGTGCGCGGGGTTAAAATACATGCTATCTTATCCGACAACACGTGCAAAAGAAATAAATGCTGTGATGCGCAGTATTCGTGTACAAATGAGCACATTTGCAAGTTTGTAGCGAAGTGGATGATGATTTAGGACGAAAACGAGCACGCGATTTTTTATAAACAGGCCTTTGGGAGTCTAGATATAATGAAAAAACTACTAAATGTATATTGTCAAAATAAAATTATTTGCATTGTTGAATTACTAATCTATCCCTGTATGGAGGCCGTTTTGCAATTTTCCTTCTCCTTATAGTATTTATTTCCGCCCAAAGATGCGTTAAAATTAGTGTTGAAATAAGAAACTTCCGACGCTCATAACTTTCAAATATATATTTTTTTTTCCATACAGGACTAGATAATGATGAAACAAATTTATATATTTTTTTATTTTGAACATACATCGTGAAACAGTGGAGTAATCGCTAGACTACTACGTTTGTATGGAAGAATTTTCGACTAGTGTAACCTTAATGTTCTGAGTTCAATATATTTTAAAATATACTGACCAGGTCTCGGTGTGTGCGTGGCACCATCTCCCAGGTCTAACTGCAGAACACCACCGCCGCTGTACTCTGAAACAAATATTTTTTTAAGACCACAGGGCCAAAGGGACATTCTGGTGCAGAGCGAGGCATCCCACTTCTGATTTTTCCCGCAATATTTAGCTTTTTGTAGCTTATGTTTCATTGAGTTTATGCGAAATAAACTGCGCGACTGATGTTCTAATTCACCAACTACTATCCGTCCAATGGGTTATTAGTTTTTGATATGTGGAACTAGTGATTGTAGCAACGATTCGATTTTATTGACACTTTAATTGGCATGTAGTAATGATTATATTTTTTGCTGTCGACTATAACAGGTTACGGATTCAGTGCGTGTTTTTTAGGGTTCCGTACCCAAAGGGTAAAAACGGCAATATGACGACGCTTGGGAGAGGCCTATATCCAGCAGTGGACGTCTGACGTGGCGTGGACGTTTTGATTTGTCAAAATAAACTAAAATAAAGCTAGTTGCACATTCGCAAGCGTCAGTAGGATCTATATGGAGAAGAACTTGCAAGAAACTCCACGGAGACTCTTTTTCATCGGTAAAATTTCATTGCAAGTATTTGGGCAACATCATTCTTTTTAGAAAATTACACATATGTGAGAACGATGTAAAAGGACGTGCACGAAACAAACAACCCAAACATACAACAACTAATTAAAAATAGGCCAAAGCAGCCAAGTTATAACCAATCCAATATGATGGCGCCCGTTCACGAACATGTTGCATGGATTGTCACTACTCACCTCAACCATCATCAAGGGAACCGAATGATACAACACATGTGCCACCATCAGAGAGAGAGCATGAGACACTCAACTGCCAGGGCACACTATAGTCAACGAACGTCATAATACGTACAGTAAATGGTAGATTTACAGTTGGTACACAGTACTCACACATGTGCTGTGCGGTTATACAAAAATAAATTGAGTTTATACAGTACAAATTTATACATACATTCTTCAGCAGGTCCAACAATACTTCGAAACAATAATTAAAACGGGGTAAATCGTTTATATATACTAAACATAAGACAGGACCTAAAATTGAGCCCTCGGGTATCCCCATTTTTACATTCAACCGCGATGAATTGACACCATTTATTTGAACTAATTGCTATCTGTCATTCAAATAAGATTTTACTAAACTTAACGCTGATGGGCCTAGCCCGTAATGCTCAAGTTTCAGAAGTTATGTTTCATGATTAACGCAATCAAACGCCTTCGACAGGTCGTAGCAGATACCTATGGCATAATGTGTTTATTTTTATACCCTAAACTGGTGATAGTATGTACTTTGAACGTATGCATACTTGCTATCTCGGGCCGTCGGCCAATTTACGGACGCTAACGGTACTACTCAATCCCACACATATTGTGTAGAAAGAATCAGAGACGTCTGGGAGCTCTGGGATCTTGGATCACCAGTACTATTTGTCAAAAAAACAATAACCCGTTGGACGGATAGTAGCGGGCCGTAATCAATCGTTCTTTTGCACAAAGTTCTTAATTCTTAAGCTCTTGTTCTTAAGCTTCAGTAGTCGAGATATTATACAACGATTGTAATTACCTCTGTGCGGCGCGTGCCTGAAGTAATCCCTGGCTGTGAGGAGATGGGTGTTGGCGTTAGGTGCCATGGCCACGTCGGGCACGGCGGCTGATAGTCGTGCCGTACTGCCGGTGCTGCCGGCGCCCGGCCCGGCGCCGCCTGACGCGCGGGACGAGCAGGACGACAGGGATTGTCTGAGGAGGGAGAACATATTGGTTAATAAGTGTTACGTCATGCGGCTACAGTGCGCCAAGTGCACTTCAGGGTAACTCATGAACGCCACTGACGCTACGATTGGCGTGGCCACCTACTATTTGAAGAGTTTCCACATAGAAAAGAACAAAAATAATACATGTTAAGCATTTGTTGTATGCCTTCTTGTATAGAGCAGTCAGTGCTAAGTCAAGTTGTCGTTTTGACTTCACTATATCCCAGTGCAGGAGAAAGACGGCGTCTTTACCTTGCTACCTTGCTTTATTTATTTTTATCTGTTGTATTTTTTAGTCGGTTATAAGTAAATATCAAGTGGTCTCTCTGCCCGTTTGGGCGTTCCATGTACCAACAAGTTTTCAGTAATAAGATTCTGTATCAGTGAAAGTAAATGATCATTGAATCTAGTAAGTCGTTTCCATCCAACCAACCTATCTACAAAACAGTTCACAGTAACCGAAACAATGTGGACGTTACTATTAAATTCTATAATTTTTAGTGTTCAATTCAAATGTCAATATTTAATTAAATAAATAAATATATCTCACTGAGTTTTAATTTTCTATCAAGTCATTGAAACTTTTGGAAATATACGAAATAATCTTCTCCTTATTGACGTGTCGCGGTACATTTTATAATTATACCATATGTACTCAATAAGTCTATTGTAGAAAATAATTATATTACCTGTGTTGCGCCGCGTCGGCTGACCGCGAGCCGCCTTCTCGTCTACACGTGCCCGGACGAGAATTATCTGAAAATATTACATTTCCAAGTAAATATACACATAATACAAATTATTCTTATCTTCGGATGACTTGGAATTCTTCACTAGCTTCTGCCAGCGGCTTCACCAGCATGTATTATAATATAAACCCTTCTGCTTCACTTCCTACAGTGATAAATTTTATTCTTTCTTAGGGTTCCGTACCCGAAAGGTTTGATCGGAGCCCTATTGCTGTCACTCACGAGTCCGTCTGTCTGTCCGTCGTCTGTCACACAAGTTTTACAGTCAAACGGTTGGAGATAGTCTTATTTTTTTTACAGTATAAGCATCTTGTTCACCCAAAGTTAAGTTAAGTTCACCAAAAATTGACAAAAAATATTTTTTAAGGGAGGCTCCCATAAAGCTACAGGGTGGCGCGAAAACAATATTAACTTAACCCATCGAGTGGGGTATCGTTGCTTTTTGACCTATGAACTTGAAATATGATGATAATATTTATTATTACGTGTTTTTTACTAACAAATATCAATATATACGTAATAATGTGCGAAGTCCGACACGTACTTGATCGGTTTTAAAAAAATTGTTATGAATTGATTCTTTGGGTCTCGTTTTTTTATTTATTTATGTAACGATAGGCTCGCGTTTGACCACTATCTCGCCTAATGGTAAGCGATTATGTGGTTTTTTTGTAATATCGCCATAACTATAAAAATAAAATGGATGAAGTTTAAGAAAATGGTGTTCCTTTTTGAACATGAGTTTAATAGTTAAAGAGCCAATATGCAATGAATCGTTCGCAGGTGTTCTGCTAGATAATCCCACCGCACTATTCCCAAACCACTGCAACTCCTGAAAGACAGAATCAACAGTGGCGACCACCAGAACAGCGCCGAGGCTATGAAGCTCGACGAGGTCCCGGCCCCGGTGTTCTGCTAGCTGTACTCACCTCCCGGCGCCAGGTGCTGCGTGGGCGCGCGCAGGCTGCCCGTGGACGCGCAGCGCAGGGAGCCACTGCCGCCCAGCGACCTGCGGGAGACAAAATGTCAATATGATAATTCGATATAGCAATATTCATTATGGCAAGACCAGGGGCCTAATACCATGACGTCTAGACCCCTGCCCGTACGCCCGTATTATTTTATTAAAAGGGACGGAGCTATTTGTCGTGTATACCGCTTTTCTGCTCCTGTTTCTATGATCTTGTCTAACAACACTCAAAAATAGTTTATCAAAGACGAAATGATTCATGTTGCCTCTCAGTTTCACCCGCATAGTTCCCGTTCCCGTGGGAATACAGGGATAAAAAGTATCCTATGTCACCCGGGGACAGTGTAGCTTCCCAACGGTGAATGAATTTTTGAAATCGGTCCAGTAGTTTTTTAGTTTATTCGTTACATACTAAAATACAAATCTTTCCTCTTTATAATCCACCTAAGTCAGACGGTAGGCTATTACCTATACGCTGGGCCAGATGGGTGAAAAGAACAATGGCGAGATTTTAGCTGACTTAAATTTGAGCGTCTGAAAGTGAGTTATATACGAAAGACATTCTATTAATAGTCTACATTTTTTTAATATATTATTGGGTTGGTTCAAAACGGATAAAAAAAATCATAATAAATAAAAAGTTATTTGATTTTACAGTTAATTTCTTTAGCTTAGTATTGCCATTATATACTTTATCTGCTAACTGACAAGTAGTAGCTATATTAATTAATAATATAATCAATGTATTTATTGCAGTAAATGAGTTAACAATACAGTTTATGTCTAAGGTTCCTCGCAGGTAGGTAAGAATATTGTAGTGCAGTAGAAATAAATGAATTACTTTTAATTAATGATTGGCAAAAAGACTAGTATCCAAGTTTAAAATATATAGCTTGGTTGTTGACGAGGACGGACGACCTTTTGATAAACGTCAAAGTCGCTTAGTTTAAATAAATATACTATTTCCAAAGAGTATATTATACATTTCATGCTGAAATAACTAGGTAAGGGAAAAGCTAATGCGATATTCCCCTTTTACTTCCACGAAATTGAATAATATTACCTATTAAACACATTATTAAAAGTTACCCAGACATAACCTACAAAAGTTTATGACTGAATATATATTATTCTCGACATTCTCGAACAAAAATTCTTGCACAAATTAATTCAGAACATCACCCTGAGTTAAACCAGATATTTTTCATTTAAAGACGTAGGAATTTAATCTCAGCTAAAAAAATGTATGGGCACCTGCCATTGTTCTTTAGGTTTGCTCTATTCTAATCTTCTAGTCCATATGACATATTATGTTCACAAATTATCTTCCAACTGTAGTATAGATCATAGAACGAACTTCCAAAGAAAAATACTACAAAGAGAAAAATTACTTTCTTTTCCGAAATCGGTGTCGAAAACAAAAAAATATAGGCCCCCAAAGACATCGATTATATGGTCGTAATGGGCCTTCGCGCGCCGATGATTCGAGCTTCTAGTCATTCGAGATTTTGATGCATCGAGGTAGTGAACTGTCGCGATCATAATTTATCGATTTCAAGTACTATCGAGTCAAAATTTTCGAGCAAGTGTTATTCGATCTCACGACATTCGATTTCGAGTAGGAAACCCGTGATACACAATTCCTTGTGTTTGGCTACGCAGTGCGGCAAAACTTCTCAGACGGAATGTGCATCGACAATTCTGATGATCACAAAGATATACAACTGATTGCCTTAATTTATTTTTTTAAGCAACTGATTACTATATTAACTCCTACAGATAGTAATTTGACTGAGGATTTTTTTGTTATATTTTCACGATGAAATAACGGTACTTTGCAGCAGGCATGCTGCATGCAACACATATAAATATGGTCCATTGTGTACAAGACACGGCACCAGTATGTGCCATCATAAGCATCCGTACCTGCAGCACTCATGTCCGGGCTGCTCGTCCACACACCACACGCGCACATTGTCCGCTTGTCTGTCTGCACACTCCCAGTGTTCTGCGTCTCTTTCCCTTAAAAACGAAGAATTTTATGTTGTTGTATATATCTGTAGAGATATAAAGAATACACGCCGAAAAGATAGATGCGTCCATATATTTTTTTGCAACACCACCTATTAAAGTCGCCGCTAGATACAAAAAATAAAAGTTTCTGATCCGACTTGTATCACAAAGTACAAGCAACACATATTGGCTGAATAATCTATATCTATAAAAGCGAAAGGTGACTGACTGACTGACTGACTGACTGACTGATCAATCAACGCACAGCCAAAACTGCTAAGCCTAGAAGCATGAAATTTGGCAGAAAGGTTCCTCAAGTGACGTAAGTGTGCACTAAGAAAGGATTTTTGGAAATTCCACCCCTAAGGGGGGAAAAAGGGGGTTGAAAGTTTGTATGAAAAATCTAATTCCTTCGACCAAAATTCTTGAAACTTAGCACAAATAGTATTCTAAGTAAATGATAAAGATTGACATTATTAGTTTTTTGAAACTACCCCCAAATAATGATTTAGGGGTTGTTGAAATTTGTATGGAAAAATCTGATTTCTTGGGTCAATAAATTTGAAACTTGCCACAAATACTAACCTAAATGAATAATAAAGGTTGCTATTATTATTTTTTGAAACTACCCCCAAAAGACAATTTAGGGGTGTTAAAGTTTTTATGATTAATCTTATTACTTCAGTTAATAAACTTGAAACTTGACATAAATACTAATCTAAATAAACAATAAAGGTTGTCATTATAAGTTTTTTGCAACTACCCCCAAAAGATGATTTAGGGGATGTTAATTTTTTTGAAGAATCTGATTTCTTGGGTGAATAAACATGAAACTTGACATAAATACCATCCTAAATAAACAATAA
Organism: Orthosia gothica; assembly: GCA_949775005.1. Classification (NCBI taxonomy): domain Eukaryota; kingdom Metazoa; phylum Arthropoda; class Insecta; order Lepidoptera; family Noctuidae; genus Orthosia; species Orthosia gothica. Next base: position 63,925,170 of record OX459034.1, on the reverse strand, counting down.
AGTTTGTGATTATTAGTTTTTTGCAACTACCCCCAAAAGGCGATTTAGGAGGCGTTACAGTGTTTTTGAAAAATCTGATTTCTTGGGTCAATAAACTTGAAACTTTCCACAAATACTAACCTAAATGAATAATAAAGGTTGCTATTATTATTTTTTGAAACTACCCCCAAAAGATGATTTAGGGGTTGTTGAAATTTGTATGGAAAAATCTGATTTCTTGGGTCAATAAATTTGAAACTTGCCACAAATACTAACCTAAATGAATAATAAAGGTTGCTATTATTATTTTTTGAAACTACCCCCAAAAGACAATTTAGGGGTGTTAAAGTTTTTATGATTAATCTTATTACTTCAGTTAATAAACTTGAAACTTGACATAAATACTAATCTAAATAAACAATAAAGGTTGTCATTATAAGTTTTTTGCAACTACCCCCAAAAGATGATTTAGGGGATGTTAATTTTTTTGAAGAATCTGATTTCTTGGGTGAATAAACATGAAACTTGACATAAATACCATCCTAAATAAACAATAAAGTTTGTGATTATTAGTTTTTTGCAACTACCCCCAAAAGGCGATTTAGGAGGCGTTACAGTGTTTTTGAAAAATCTGATTTCTTGGGTCAATAAACTTGAAACTTTCCACAAATACTAACCTAAATGAATAATAAAGGTTGCTATTATTATTTTTTGAAACTACCCCCAAAAGATGATTTAGGGGTTGTTGAAATTTGTATGGAAAAATCTGATTTCTTGGGTCAATAAATTTGAAACTTGCCACAAATACTAACCTAAATGAATAATAAAGGTTGCTATTATTATTTTTTGAAACTACCCCCAAAAGACAATTTAGGGGTGTTAAAGTTTTTATGATTAATCTTATTACTTCAGTTAATAAACTTGAAACTTGACATAAATACTAATCTAAATAAACAATAAAGGTTGTCATTATAAGTTTTTTGCAACTACCCCCAAAAGATGATTTAGGGGACGTTAATTTTTTTGAAGAATCTGATTTCTTGGGTGAATAAACATGAAACTTGACATAAATACCATCCTAAATAAACAATAAAGTTTGTGATTATTAGTTTTTTGCAACTACCCCCAAAAGGCGATTTAGGAGGCGTTACAGTGTTTTTGAAAAATCTGATTTCTTGGGTCAATAAACTAGAAACTTTCCACAAATACTAACCTAAATGAATAATAAAGGTTGCTATTATTATTTTTTGAAACTACCCCCAAAAGATGATTTAGGGGATGTTATTTTTTTTGAAGAATCTGTTTTCTTGGGTGAATAAACTTGAAACTTGCCACAAATACTAACCTAAATGAATAATAAAGGTCGCTATTATTATTTTTTGAAACTACCCCCAAAAGATGATTTAGGGGATGTTATTTTTTTTGAAGAATCTGATTTCTTGGGTGAATAAACATGAAACTTGACATAAATACCATCCTAAATAAACGATAAAGTTTGTGATTATTAGTTTTTTGCAACTACCCCCACAAGACGATTTAGGAGGTATTACAATGTTTTTGAAAAATCTGATTTCTTGGGTCAATAAACTTGAAACTTGCCACAAATACTAACCTAAATGAATAATAAAGGTTGCTATTATTATTTCTTTAAACTACCCCCAAAAGAAGATTTAGAGGATGTTAGTTTTTTTAAAGAATCTGATTTCTTGGGTGAATAAACATGAAACTTGCCACAAATACTAACCTAAATGAATAATAAAGGTCGCTATTATTACTTTTTGAAACTACCCCCAAAATAAGATTTAGGGTATGTTAGTTTTTTTGAAGAATCTGATTTCTTGGGTGAATAAAATTGAATCTTGGCATAAATACCATCCTAAATAAACAATAAAGGTTGTTATTATTAGTTTTTTGCAACTACCCCCAAAAGTCGATTTAGGAGGTATTACAGTGTTTTTGAAGAATCTTATTACTTCAGTTAATAAACTTGAAACTTGACATAAATACTAATCTAAATAAACAATAAAGACTTTCATTGTTAGTTTTTCGAAACTACCCCCAAAAGATGATTTAGGGGATGTTATTTTTTTTGAAGAATCTGATTTCTTGGGTGAATAAACATGAAACTTGACATAAATACCATCCTACATAAACAATAAAGGTTGTGATTATTAGTTTTTTGGAACTACCCCCAAAAGATGATTTAGGGGCGGTTATTTTTTTTTGAAGAATCAGATTTCTTGGGTGAATAAACATGAAACTTGCCACAAATACTAACCTAAATGAATAATAAAGGTCGCTATTATTATTTTTTGAAACTACCCCCAAAAGAAGATTTAGGGGATGTTAATTTTTTTGAAGAATCTGATTTCTTGGGTCAATAAACTTGCCACAAATACTAACCTAAATGAATAAAAAAGGTTGCTGTTATTATTTTTTGAAACTACCCTCAAAAGACGATTTAGGTTTTGTTAATTTTTTTGAAGAATCTGATTTCTTGGGTGAATTAACATGAAACTTGACATAAATACCATCCTAAATGAACAATAAAGGTGGTCATCATTAGTTTTGCAGCTACCCCCATAAGACGATTTAGGAGGTATTACAGTGTTTTTGAAAAATCTGATTTCGTGGGTCAATAAACTTGCCACTAATATACTAACCTAAATTAATAATAAAGGTTGCATTTATTATTTTTTTAAACTACCCCCAAAAGACGACTTAGGGGATGTTATTTTTTTTGAAGGATCTGATTTCTTGGGTGAATAAACATGAAACTTGACATAAATACTATCCTAAATAAAAAAATAAGTTTGTGATTATTAGTTTTTTGCAACTACCCCCAAAAGACGATTTAGGAGGTATTACAGTGTTTTGTAGAATCTTATTACATCAGTTAATAAACTTGAAACTTGACATAAATACTAATCTAAATAAACAATAAAGACTTTCATTGTTAGTTTTTCGAAACTACCCCCAAAAGATGATTTAGGGGATGTTATTTTTTTTGGAGAATCTGATTTCTTGGGTGAATAAACATGAAACTTGCCACAAATACTAACCTAAATGAATAATAAAGGTCACTATTATTACTTTTTGAAACTACCCCCAAAATAAGATTTAGGGTATGTTAGTTTTTTTGAAGAATCTGATTTCTTGGGTGAATAAAATTGAATCTTGGCATAAATACCATCCTAAATAAACAATAAAGGTTGTTATTATTAGTTTTTTGCAACTACCCCCAAAAGTCGATTTAGGAGGTATTAGTGTTTTTGAAGAATCTTATTACTTCAGTTAATAAACTTGAAACTTGACATAAATACTAATCTAAATAAACAATAAAGACTTTCATTGTCAGTTTTTCGAAACTACCCCCAAAAGATGATTTAGGGGATGTTATTTTTTTTGAAGAATCTGATTTCTTGGGTGAATAAACATGAAACTTGACATAAATACCATCCTACATAAACAATAAAGTTTGTGATTATTAGTTTTTGGAACTACCCCCAAATGATGATTTAGGGGATGTTATTTTTTTTGAAGAATCTGATTTCTGAACATGAAATTTGACACAAATAATAACCTAAGTAAATAATAAAAGTCGCTATTATTATTTTTTGAAACTACCCCCAAAAGAAGATTTAGGGATGTTAATTTTTTGAAGAATCTGATTTATTTGGTTAATAAATATGAAACTTGACATAAATACCAACCTAAATAAACAATAAAGGTTTTCAATAATTAGTTTTTCGAAACTACCCTTAAAATACGATTTCGGGGTTGTAAGGATTTTTGATTACTTTTACTGCACATAGCTTTAGCTTTTTATGACGTTGGGGAGCACTTAAGAGGGCTTTTTGGAAATTCAACTTTTTAAAGGGTTAAAAGGGAGACATTAATTTGTATAAAACCTTATTCCTTTCGCAAAATAATAAAGGATGGCATCATTAGATTTTCGGATTTACCCGCAGAAGACGATTTAGGGGTGTCAAAGTTTCTTTGAAGAATCAAATGGTACTAGGATGGGGACCTGTACATCGATTTGAAACTACCGAACTGGACCGTTTGTCTCAGGTTTAATAGCAGCTTATTTTTGGTTGCCATCACACGAACGAAGTCGCGGGCGGAGTTAATAATATAAATGTGAAAGTAATTCTGTCTGTCTCTCTGTCTACCTTTTTACGCTTAAACAGTTGAACCAAAATCTTACTTAAGGGGGTGGAAAGAGGGGTAGAAGTTCGTATGGAAAACCCACAATATTATGCTGCGATATAAAAAATAAGCTATTCGAATTACTAATGCTTCGCAGACGAAGTCGCGGGCAACAGCTAGTCATTGTATAAAAGCGTTTCTGTAAACTTCAAGCTGACATAGTTGACTGGTTAATGTCTAGATAAGCACTTACACAGATGTTATTCAAGCAATTTGGGCACAAAATAAAGAGCTTTAATTTGTATAATAGCAATATAATCGCAACATAGTAGCTGAATAATTGTACAACAAGCTTACCCCGAGTTTCCCAGCTTAAAATTATCGTAGAATTAATGTGACAAATTTTCAAAGACGCGTTATCTGCTGTGATTGGTTGAATGAATTTTCAACAGCCAATCACAGCAGATAACGCGTGCTTGACAATTTGTCACATTAATTCTCCGATAATTTTAAGCTGGGAAACTCGGGGTTAATATCGTCTGTATAATCGCTGATATACCTTTTTAACAGCTATTACAACTCTTCTAACTAGTTGAAACAGTTCAAATTCCGTTAGTCAATTATTATTCAGTATTTAGATTATTTTCGTACTTTTATGGAGATAATTATACAAATAACATTTAATATGACTTTCACCAACACATCATATTTTACAATGATGTATATTATTTAATTTTGTAAGTAAACTTTTTTGAGTGTTTATGATAATGGCGAGTGAAATATTATTGCGCATGTAACTTAATTGTAAATATAGACACGGGGTCTCATTGCTAAGAAAAAAAATGGTTCAAATAAATCTCAAGAGATGGCGCGACATGTACACTCAATTCAATAATTGTGTGTAAAATTAACATTTTCTAGACTTGAACATAAAAATTGTATGTCCTTGTTTAACCAACTCTCCTACGTACAAAATTATGGAATATTGGGCTCTTAATTCACATTTCAAAGATTATTTGAACGGATCATTTAAAATTGATAACAATAAATGGCGCATTTTTAAATTTCTGAGGAATTCCACTCGATTGTTAAAATTTGCATTGTAACACATTTTGGTGCAAAAAAACTGTAAAAACGTGCAAAAAAATACTATCAAACGAACGATGATGGATGGATGAGGATGAGGCATCTGTATGCTAGTATTATATTATCTGTGATATAGATATATTTTTAAAGTAATTTTTTTAAGCGCCACAAGATTATGCATTTGTTTTTTTTTTTTTTATAATAGGCTAGGCATGAGGAGTGAAAAATTTACTATGCTTTTGTGAATTTTAGTGTGCAAAAACAACGTGGATCTATTAATAAAACGTAGTTTCATTTCAGACGCAGTTTTATTCCGCCCGTTCTTTTCCTGTTTCCCCATGTATTGGAGATGTTTTTCTTTATTTTTTAAATGGCGCCATTTTATCGTGGTTACCTACGTAGAGTAATAACAGTCTTACGACTCTTCAATATCCAGTTATCTTCTGTACAAAAATCTTATTTCATATTTATTAACGCTATAAGTTAAAAGTAGATATGTAGCTGAAAGAGCTTACTCAATTTCTATTATAAAGCCTTCTGCTTAAAAAAACTAAATGTTACTCAAATATTCAGCTACTGAATAAGTGGTTATGATTGAACTGCAATACAGCTTAAAGAGAACAGAACATAGGTTATTCAGCATCAAGCAGTATAATGAAAATTGATACCGAACTTATACAGATAAATGCTATCAAATCAGCTAAAATGCAGCATTCAGTGGTCTCGGATGCCTTAAACTGAATAGCGTATCTTTAATAGTTCTGTTCATGACCAATTTTAAGCTTAAAAAAAGGAAATCAGTGTTATAAAGATTGTATTAAGCTAAAAGAGTAGCTTAGTAATAACCCAAAAACCATTCAATACAGCATATGTATGTCCCGTAAGCTTTAATAAGTAAGTAATGAAGCATTAAACTGCTTATTAGTACACTTTTATTCTGTTATCTGGCTAATGTGTTACTTGGGATAATTACGTAACGTGTATACATGTTTTTTTTATGGAGATATTTTGATAATTTTGGTCTCAAATGAAAGGTATAGGCGTAGAACCATTTTATTCGTTTAAATCATGTAAATCGGTCCACGCGTTTATGAGATACTAGCCGACCCCCGGGGCTTCGCTCCCGTCAACTAGTTACTCTGCCTACCCTACATTACTACCTAATATTTTTTATGTATCAACAATAGTTTGCACGCCAAAGAATGAATTTTACAGGCAATATTTTGCTACTTTGGGTTACTTTATTGCAATTTTTATAAGGATTTCATTTTTTTTTTAAATATATTATAGCCTATGACACTCAGGAATAATGTAGCTTTCTACTGGTGAAAGAATTTTCTAAATCGGTTCAGTAAATCCAGAGATTACCCCCTACAGCGTCACAAACTTTATAATATTAGTATACACTGTCTCGTTACTGAATGCCAAGTGAAAGGGTCACGGCCGCCCCTTACCGCGATACGTTTGTTTTGATCGTGTTAGCGACACTGCCTTTACATATTTTTCGTATCGTTTTGAAATATTGGAATACATTGGTAGACAGGTGTTAACGACTTTTATTTTATTGTTGTCTGGCGGTGACTTTAGGAAGAATCTTCTTTGAGGAACACCTCATATTGATATGTAATTTCTTCTTAACGTTGATTGTAGTTATTAAACTCTCACCTGTCGTTATCCAACTCAGCGATCAGCAACTCTGCACACGCATCCGGCAGCGACATCTCACGGACCGCTCTCAACGCGATCTGTGAACAACCATATATTTATTTTAATACTTATTGTGTGAAACTCCATATTTCACATAGACAATTATCGTATTTAACTGCTAACACTATGTTCACAAATGTTTGGTCCAAATTATTCCGTATAATTCAGATTGTTTCATTGCAAAGTTTTGAGTATAGTCACTAATAAGGCTATTCTTAAGTTTTTTAACTAATTTGGTTTAATTTCGTCTATCGTAGGTTTTAGAATCATCATCATCAGCTAACTAATGTGCCCACTGCTGGGACACAGGCCTCCTCTCTGTGAGAGGGAATGGGCCGTAATCCACCACGCGGGCCCAGTGCGTGTTGGCGGATGTCACTGTCTTCGATTTTTTTGTATTAAGACATGTTTTCCTTCACCGTTTTGAAAGCAGTGGTGATGAAATAATTTAGACAAAAAAAGCGCCTGCTTGCATCCGACTCGGCTGGGCAGCGTTCGGGAAGTTGCGCGGTATCTTCTCGTCCAACTTACCAGTGTCTCAAGGCGAAAGTCTATGATCAGTGTGTGTTGCCAGTGATGACATATGGCTCTGAGACGTGGTCGCTCACAATGGGCCTCATCAGAAACCTTACAGTCACCCAAAGGACAATGGAGAGGGCTATGCTCGCAGTTTTCTTGCGTGATCGAATCAGAAATGTAAAGATCCGCAAGAGAACCAGGGTTACCGACATAGCCCGAAGAATTGCCAAACTTAAGTGGCAGTGGGCAGGGCACATTGCTCGCAGAATGGATGGCCGATGGGGCAGAAAGATTTTGGAGTGGCCACCGCGATCTGGAAGACGTTGCGTTGGAAGGCCTCCCACCAGGTAGACCGATGACCTGGTGAAGGTTGCGGGAATCCGCTGGATGCGAGACGCACGGGACCGGTCAATGTGGTGACGTTTGGGGGAGGCCTAAGTCCAGCAGTGGACGTATTACGGCTGATATGATGATGATGAGACTACGAGACCATCTAGTAGTCAAAGCTCAGTTCCTTAACGCGACTTTCAGTACGAGTTGCCTGGTAGAAAACGTGTTACGTTCCCTCTTGCGACGTTTGGTTTCGTCGTAGTTCGGCTATTATCGTCAAGCGCTGACCACCATACTTGTTTTTTTCATTCGTCATGACACACACATTGCCAGAGTAAACCTTTCAAAGGCGCCTGGGCTTTTGAGGAAAAGACCGGAGAGTGTGGGATGTTACTTAAATAAAATCATCCTGATGATCACCATCAGCACGTAGAATCCCGGCATCCACTCTGTACAACGCTTGTAAGGAAACATCCATGGGGAGAGTGAGACACGGCTCCCTGTCACTTAACGACACTGTAGCGACATCATTCCGCCATCTACGAATTAATGATATGACGTTACAAAAAAACCTGCATCCCGCAAGCAGAATTTCTGCCGCGATGTGAACACATACAACAGTCCGACAACAACTGTCGTGCAGTTGTCCACCAGACAGTACAGCTCGGAGGATCCTGTCTTTACAATGGAGATTTGTGGGACTTTACACCCTGTTCTACATACCTTCAAACATCGCCTTTCCTGGTGTCATTTGGTGGGCGGACAGAGTTCCCACTCTGAGTGCCCTCGATCCTGGAGTCCTACCTTGCAGACGTACTTCTTCTCCTCGTGGGATCGGCCCATGTGACGTACCTGCTTGTACACGGTGGGCGTATCATTATCGTGCAGCGCGGCGGCCCTGCGCGCGGGCGGCGCGGCGCGCAGCAGACGGGCGCGCGCGCGCAGCCCCGCCAGCACGCGCGGGGACACGCAGGCGCGCGCCGCGCCCGCCAGCGACCACGTGGGGGACGACGAGCGGGGCGAGCGCGCGCCCACACGCCCTGCCGCCACCTGGGAGACCATACACTATCAGACCAACATGAACATCGAAAAAACGACAAAATGGCCAAATGTCGTGATTTTCCAATCACTAAAACTTTGCTCCTCGTGCTTAGCTCGTCGGTTCAAATTCATATGTTCTTGCTATGTTAATCATGGACATCGTAAACAACGATGATGAAAAATATCGTTATGAAACCTGGACTTGTAGTGAATATAAATTTGAAATCGCCAACTCGCATTAAGCAAGCGTGACAGTGGTCTGTATGAGAAAAGGCTTTTACAATGCATGTCCTCGAAAAGAGCGGTTTTCCAAGCAGCCAAACTGTGCGGAAAGTGTCACTTTTTTTCACTAGTGCTTTTTACTTTCCTGTACTTTTTTAATTTTTAACTCCAACGTCAGCCCGACACATAGAGTTTTTATTATTTGAGAAAAGTTTTAAAAATTAGTTATGTACAAATTATCATTCTTAGAAAAGGTAAAATAAAACTAATACTTTATTTTAGGCGTTTTTAATTACTCTAGATTTAGATTTTGATCAATAAATTAATTTTAAATATTCATTAAATATGTTTGGCAGAACGTATATTTTGCTCGTGCCTTATTGCGTTACGATGTGACAACTATTCGCACATGCGCAGTAGATATGCACGAGGAACTATTAGTTAATCTGTGGATATGATGAACGCGCTTGAATAAGCCCGCCATTTTATTAATTTCATTTTATTATTTTATTTATTTCCTCGCACAATGCATAGTAAAATGTTGTATGATACACGTACGTAAGATGATTTCCGACTTGTGTCGGTTTATCCACTCACTCGCTTCGCTCGCTCGTGAATAAAAATGCCACTCATCGGAAATCACCTACCTTCCGCACTTGTATCATAAATAACTATTACAATGCATGTCCTCGAAAAGAGCGGTTTTCCAAGCAGCCAAACTGTGCGGAAAGTGTCACTTTTTTTCACTAGTGCTTTTTACTTTCCTGTACTTTTTTAATTTTTCACTCCAACGTCAGCCCGACGCATAGAGTTTGTATTATTTGAGAAAAGTTTTAAAAATTAGTTATGTACAGATTATCATTCATATAAAAGGTAAAATAAAACTAATACTTTACTTTAGGCGTTTTTAATTATTCTAGATTTAGATTTTGATCAATAAATTAATTTTAAATACTCAAATATGTTTGGCAGAACGTATATTTTGCTCGTGCCTTATTGCGTTACGATGTGACAACTATTCGCACATGCGCAGTAGATATGCCCGAGAAACTATTAGTTAATCTGTGGATATGCTGAACGCGCTTGAATAAGCCCGCCATTTTATTAATTTCATTTTATTATTTTATTTATTTCCTCGCACAATGCATAGTAAAATGTTGTATGATACACGTACGTAAGATGATTTCCGACTTGTGTCGATTTATCCACTCACTCGCTTCGCTCGCTCGTGAATAAAAATGCCACTCATCGGAAATCACCTACCTTCCGCACTTGTATCATAAATAACTATTACAATGCATGTCCTCGAAAAGAGCGATTTTCCAAGCAGCCAAACTGTGCGGAAAGTGTCACTTTTTTCACTAGTGCTTTTTACTTTCCTGTACTTTTTAAATTTTTCACTCCAACGTCAGCCCGACGCATAGAGTTTTTATTATTTGAGAAAAGTTTTAAAAATTAGCTATGTACAGATTATCATTCATATAAAAGGTAAAATAAAGCTAATACTTTATTTTAGCCGTTTTTAATTATTCTAGATTTTTATTTTGATTAATAAATTAATTTTAAATATTCATTAAATATGTTTGGCAGAACGTATATTTTGCTCGTACCTTATTGCGTTACGATGTGACAGCTATTCGCACATGCGCAGTAGATATGCCCGAGGAACTATTAGTTAATCTGTGGATATGCTGAACGCGCTTGAATATGCCCGCCATTTTATTAATTTCATTTTATTAATTTATTTATTTCCTCGCACAATGCATAGTAAAATGATGATGATTTCCGACTCATGTCGATTTATCAACTCACTCGCTTCGCTCGCTCGTGAATAAAAATGCTACTCATCGGAAATCACCTACCTTCCGCACTTGTAGCATAAATAACTATTGTCTTGTAGTGGGACAATCCCAAGCTGGTAATATAATTTAAAAAAAAAATGTATGACAAAAAATAAACCTGGAAGTCGGTTTATTTTTTACCCGACTGCCGAAGGAGGGTAATGTGTTTATTGTTTAAGAAAAACACAAAAAGTGCAAAAATAACTTTCATTTCGGTCTTCGGTGTTGAAAAACTATAAAAACAAGAGGTATCAAAGACACCGACTTCCAAAACGAAAGTTATTTTTGCACTGTTTAGGATTTTGCTTTGGAAGTCGGTATATTTTTTTTGGAAAAAGTTTTATTTCTCTCTTTTTAGTTTTGCCCACATAGACTAAAATCTCGATAAATATTGTACAATTCCATCAATATTACATACAAATGTATCGAATTGATTGCCTCATTTTTTTATCAGTAAAACATCTCAGTATGATCTGATCCTTAGAGTTAGGATGTTGTACGAACACTTGGTTGCTAATACATGTGCTAAGTTGAGATGGAAGAAAACTATTCTTGCTGACTTCTTGATAAAATATTTATTGATTTGTACTTGTTTACAATTAAGGTTCCCCTAGTCGACGGCACGAACTATTTTGCGCGAGGTTAAAATGCATGGCATCTGACAAAACGTCCGAAAGAGATAGATGCTGTGATGAGCAGTAAGAATATAGTTCGCGTACGAAATAGCACTTTTGCAAATTTGTATCGAAATGGATGATGATTTAGGACGAAAACAAGCGCGCGAAATTTTATAAACAGACCTTTGGGAGTCTAGATATCATGAAAAAATTACTAAATGTATATTTTCAAAACAAAATTATTTTCATTGTTGAATTACTAAACTATCCCTGTATGGAGGCCGTTTTGCGATTTTCCTTCTTCTTATGGTATTTATTTCCGCCCAAGGATGCGTTAAAATTAGTGTTGAAATATGGAACTTTCGACGCTCATAACTTTCAATCACTTTTTTTTACATTTTTGTTTCCATACAGAGCTAGATAATCATGAGACAAGTTGATACATTATTTTTATTTTGAACGTACATCGTCAAACAGTGGAGTAATCGCCAGACTACGTTTGTATGGAAGAATTTTCGACTAGTGTGTAACCTTAAAGGGTCGAAAGTGTACTCAACAATATTAGTAAGAATGTCGATTTACATTAAGTAAAAATGCTTATGCTGACGTGCTAAATAAATGTGCGATGTAATCGTACATATTCCCGGACGCGAGATAGGAAGAATGAAGAGCATCTAGATTTACAAAAATAGCTTAAATTATGAAACATGATAATGTCAATTTAGAGCTATTAATTCTGTAAATTGTCCTAGTGGTCCTTCGAGCCGGATGTTTTTGTTTGATCGCCAACGTATTCACTCACCATGTACAGCGTGTCAGGTATCCTGTGCAGATAGCGCTCTCGTCTGGCGCGCGCCAGCTCCGCATCGGGCACCGCCTGGTCTTCTAGGAGCGCCTGGAAACAATACCAATATTTGTGAGTCTGTTGCGCTTTCCTCTCCATAGAGACCTACTGACGCTTGCGAATGTGTAACTACCTTTATCTTTTTTTGTTTGGTAATTTAAAAGTACCTTTAAATGGTTTATTTGAAATAAAGTATTTGGACTAGATTTGTTACATGGTGTCAGAGATAATATAATACTAGCATACAGATACCTCATCCCATACAAAGAAACCGTGCCGAAGTAGCTAGCGTTTATCGATCACGTTCGTTTCCGTTCCACGGATATAGATGATGTTAGCAGCAACTTGCAAGTAAAAGTGTTTACTCGGTTCGTGAATACTTTTTTTTTTAATACAGCTGCTATTTTTTTAAGTTATTTTTGCACGTTTTTACAGATTCCTTGTACCAAATTGAAATAAAAAAGTCTAGTGGATGCCTCAGAAATTTAAAACCGCGACATCTATTGGGAATGAATTTTAAATGATCAATTCAAATTGTTCGCGACGATACGTCACCATTTAGATAGGTAGTCGTATGTAAAATGTAAATAGTATTGACAGACACACGTCTGCTCACCCCAGAGCGCCATCGCATACTAAGCGATGTCGGTAGGTGAAAAAACCTTTTATAGTAAAGCTCGTAACTAATTTTTGTTCATGTTTTTGAGACACTAAAATTTATTTTATGTGTCTATCAGTATGTAATAGAGTCATATAGTTTAATAACAATAAATTAGAAGCATTAATATGCATACTGATTGTGTTATTACGGAAAGAAACAAGTATTTAACTCCGTAAATACAACCGCTGCCCATGGCTGATTAGTTCACAATGACCCGTCAGATGGCGGCGCCTTATATTTATACTAAAACCAGTTATTGTAGAATTTTGACAACTTTAAACTCATGTTTTAGGGGCTTTTACATAGTTTATAGTGTGCATATAGCGCTTATGTGTTAGAATTATACATAAGGTACCTTAGTTATATGATAGATGTATAGGTTTAAGGAAATAAAAATATTTTGTTTACTTATTTTAGACCCCCCGTTTTGAGCAGGGTATCAGGTGGTGCTATAGGTATTCTATTCACCAACCAATCAGATTGCTTCCTTACACATAATTGTTTTGTTAGGAAACACCGTCTAGGTGTTCTAGATAGGATGCCTGGATGCCATGACTGAGAAATTATACATAATAGCAGTACATGGCCAGTCTTAATACATTTTCACTCTAAACAGGGAAAAATACATACATTTTACTCAAGTAAGTGTTTAGAAAATTCGATACAAGCCATTTTAGCGCTTCTAGGTGACCTAGAATTTTATCTAGGCCCTATAAATAGACAGCACCTATGTAATTCTAGTACATAGACATCACTTGCTTGAAGTGATGTGTCTGTGTATGCCGGCATGGACGTTTCTATACGTCTGCCGACGAGTCACTACATCCAGGGACACTTGGTGCCTGGTCAGACCATAGATATGCTGTCTGAAGCATTACCTTCGTGGACCCTCAGGCAGGCGCCTAGATTCAGTCATGACACAGAGCTAGTATATAGGTGTATATAACGCACACAGACACATTGAAACTGTGAGACGACGTAAGATTTCGTATTCGGCCGCTTCCCGGCACCTTAAGCTGCAGAAAGGCTGGTGGTACACCCATCAGGGTACCGCCATTAGACAGCCTGGTCTTCCAGCTACCCAACCACACTTCCGCAAGGAGCTTAGCTCTGGTGGATGAGGAGTTAAGCGACCCGACATGGTGCGAGGTTACATGGATTTGCTATGTAAACAAACTTGTAACAAAGGCTAACTAATCGGGGTTTGGACATGTAGCCACCGGACTTCTACCTTGGGATAGCCCATCACGAGGGCTACCCGGGGGTGAATGTTACTCGAAAATCCACCCAGCAGTCTGAGTAGGAATCGAGTTTGTATGCCAAAATCAGGGGCATAAGCTAGCTTCTCGCACCATTTCGCGGCTGTACGCCTGAAGGTTTCAGACACAACCTTGACACTTGTGTGTGTCGACGGCCCAGTGGGAGGGCTCCAAGTCCCTCGCTGGTACCCTATAGCTAACATATCTAGTTTTAGGAGAAACTCGTTTGTAAAGCTTCAAACTGGTGGGAATTCCCTTTCTTTGATGTTCTCCTTACGAGAACTCCCTGATGGTAGGGGCTAGGGATCAAAGACCGGAGGGAAGGTCTCCTCGAGACCTATCCAAAAGTACAAGTTTCACCAGAATCGGTCCAGTGGAAGGGTAGTTCCTGTCAGTTTGAAGCTACGAGTCATAAGATATATTTTTCTTAGAAATAAAGTTTTTGCGGTCGGAATGTTGTGGTCCTCGTCGCGGTCGAGTTTGCCTGCTTAATAGTGCGCAGGCGCGTGAATACATCGTAGCCATTATTTCACTTAAAGTATTTCCACACATCATTGCGCATCGAGGACCATGAAGGAACGTCGCTTCTGGCCATGAACAAATAGTTTTTTATTTAACCTGGACATCACGTTTTCACCTCAACCTACTTGGCAGCCTTCAAGTGTCTCCAAGGTCCATAGTTACCAGATGACAACTGAACAATAGGTGCAAGGGGCGTCAACGCGTTCAAGCAGGAGCCTTACAACCTCCTGATTGCCAGTCGGTCTTGGACGATCACGTCCGTCCCGTACACAAATCATCTTTGTAATGTGAATTAAGAGCCCAATATTCCTTAATTTTGTACTTAGGAGAGTTAATTAAAAAAGAACATAATTTTTTTATGATCGTCTCTAGAAAACCTTAATATTTCACAAAACTCAAAAACAAATCGGAGCTTATCGCGCCATCTAGTGCAATTTATTTGAAACAAACTTTTCATTCTTAACGTCGGGTGCCCGTGATGCTATGAATCTTTCTTTGCATATCGTTTGTAGCGGCATCTATGCCGCCGCATACTGAACTAATGTCCTGACGTCCTGCATCGCGCAAACAGAGTTTTCGGCGGGATTTAAACAGATAAAAATGCCTATAACCTCTATTAAAAAGGTTATTATGTCTGTTCTGGGCAACTGCCCAACGGCTTTTGTCGGAGTGTGCGCTGCCTCGATGTAGCTTTCGAGGAGGATGAGCAGCTCGAGCTATGTGATGTTCGACAGTAGGAAAGACACGGGGAGCAGCTGTTCTCTGCACATCTAGAACGCCCGACCATAGTGAGCATTCTTTCATATAAAAAACATAGCTCAATTGAACCCATTTCCACCAATTCTATGTTTTGTGGACCAATTAATATATGGTGGATATCAAACGCATCAATAGCAACGTAGCATTGCACAGATCTGGTGGAAAAGCAGCCTAAAGGTCAATTTCCAACGGCACGCATCGCATCGGATAAGATCGGAACGGATACGAACGGATATGGCGGCCGCCGATCGCATCCGACAGGATGTCGACGCATACGAACGGTGCGTATTTGCGCCTGTATATTCAATTCTGGTAGTGGTATGCTTTTACACCTAACCAATTATTTTTTTCTAAATCCATGATTGTATGAGTGACGTCAAATGACAGTAAATTCTCGAGAATGAGTGGTGCTGGCCACAGCTACGAGGGCACGCAACAGCAGCCGGACGGAGCCGACCGCACGTCGCAGCATGCTTTCGCTTCCGAACGCGTGCCGCGGAAGACGCCCCCGGTCAAGCTTCTGTGCGCGGCTTGATAATAAAGACTTTAAATACTGTGTACACGATTTATTTTCGTTTAAAGATTGTAAAGTCCGTTTTGCTTTGATGCGATGCGTGCCGTTTGGTGGAAATTGTTCTTTAGGCACATAGACTAGTATGAACTGTACCTTGATCTCGTCGAGGTAGGGCAGGAAGCAGCGCGGGGGGCGGTACGAGCCCCGCCCCAGCCACGCGGCCGCCGCCCCCGCGCCCTCCCCTGCCGCGCCTGTTACTATGCCGCGCCGAACCACCTGCGGACAGATACGAGACAGGATTTATGGCCAGCTGTGGGACATGATCAACTTGATTTAGCCTAGATAGCTTGTGACATGAAGTGGGCCGATACTATGTCGCGAGGTATCACTTGGTGACGTAGGTAGAAGATATTTGTTATGGCCAGCAGTGAGACATTTTCTTTTTATTATTATTAATAGGCTTACGCTTGACCACTATCTTACCTGATTGTAAGCGATCATGTGGTCGACGGTGAAGCACGCTTGCCTAGAAGCAACCTATTAATTAAAGACTCCCAGGATGTAGCTGTCAGGGCAGTAAGGGCTAAAGGGTGCGGAAAAAAGAAAGCAATGTTTTTTGATATACAGATATAAACTGCACATATGCCTAAGGCCAACAGTGGATCATGAACTACATGGCCTAAAAGAGCGTATGACAAAAAGTGGGCAATTTTCTCAACATTGGGCAAAATTGCAAATATACTTAAGGCCAGCAGTGGGTTATCATCAGTACTACCTAATTAACCCAACATTTAGCAAACATTCCCAAGTGTGAACTAAAAATACCAAGCGTGGGCAAAATTCTAAAATACACTTAGGGCTTTCAAAGATCCTTAAAACCTAAGCCCAACGCTGGGCAACCCACCTGCTGCAAGAGATCATGATCAGGCGGCAGATGTTCCAGCCTCAGTAGCGGCGCGAGTGGAGCCAGCGCGTCGCGTAACGCTGCGTCGCCAGCGTCGCGCCGCCGACATCCGCGACGACCTACAGACTGGGCGCGCGACCACACGATGTTGGATTCTGGAAGGAGATGGCAATAATGGTTATATATAACTACACAGTACATGTGTACGGTCTCATCGCCGTACATTTTCCTGCATATTGGCAACCTACTTTAGGCCAACGATGTGCGTCATAATGGTCCTTCGAGCCGGATCATTCAATGTACGGGTCGTAAGTCTGTACACCGATTCGCCGTTAGTTGGTTGAAGAGAAACACAGTCACAGTTAGATCCACTAGTTAAATATATTTGAGTTAAGTTACCTACAGTATAACTTAGATGGAAGGCGACTATTTCTCTCTCTTGGTTTGGATAGCAACACGGCTATAAGATCACTATCAACGTTGGTTGCTTTGTTATGATGTTTTATACGGTCAAATTGTGACGCACATCGTTGGCCTAAAGTAGGTTGCCAGTATGCAGAAAAATGTACGGTGATGAGACCGTACAACATCTGTGAGTACTATGTACCAACTACAAATCTACCATTTACTGTACCTATAATTATGTCGTTCATTGACTTGAATGTGCTCTGGCAGTTGACAGTATGCCATGTTGTCTCTGATATTGGCACATGTATTGGATCATTCGGTACCCTTCATGATGCTTGAGGTGAGTGGTGCCGATCCATGCGTCATGTTCGTGAAAGGGCGCCATCAATTGAGATTGGTCATAACTTGGCTGCCTCTTCCTGTTTTAATTACTTGTTGTATTTTTGAGTTGTTTATTTTACTCTAGGTGTTTACGCGCTTTTACTTGCGCATCTTTTTACATCGTTCTCACATATATGAATGAAATTTTCGAACAAGAATGATGTAGCCCAAATACTTGCAATTAAATTTTGTTGATGGAAAATAGTTTCCGTGGAGTTTCTGGCACGTTCTTCTCCATAGAGACCTACTGACGTCTGCGAATGTGCAACTAGCTTCATCTTTTGCTTGACAATTCAAAAGTACCATTTAAATGGTTTCATTGAAATAAATAATTTGAGTTAGAGTTTGATCATTCGGTTCCTTCATGATGGTTGAGCTGAGTGGTGCCGATCCATGCGTCATATTCGCGAACGGGAGCCGTCAGCCAAAAATAGTATTTGTTTATTTATTTAGTCCCTGCTTACCTCTCTGCGGCTGTGCGCATGCTGCCCACCTGAGCAGCGCACGTAGCGCCTGAGGCTCGCTGGCCTGCAGGAAGGGCGAGGACAGCGCTTCAGACAGCGCGTGCGAGGGGATGCGGCCGCAGCTGTTGGACGACATGATCGTCGGGAACTCGTCGCGCAGGTAGCGCATCGCTTGTCTGCGGGGGAGAGGAGTTTGATCAATAGAGGAATGCTTCCTTCTATACTACGGCGTCAAATCACTGCGCTACGACGTAGCTCCCAGGAGTGCTACGGCGTAGCCCAATCAGTGCTACGTCGTAACTCATTCTGTGCTACGGCGTAACCCACTCCATGCTACGGCATAAGCCACCTTGTGCTACAGCGTAGCTCATAGTCACACTGCGCTAAGTCGTCGTAGCTCATACTACGTACCGTCACATTCTTAGAGAGCTCGAAAGTCGCAGTGCGTATTGCGAGTGACTACGGCACTTACACTGCTACGGCATAGCCAGCTCAGTGCTACGGCGTAGCGTGACGTGAGCTACGGCGTAGCTCATAGTAGTGTAGTGGTTTGTTTCCCCAGTTTCTCGAACAAAAACTGCTTGACACTTTGTCACATTAATTTTATGACAATTCTAGAAACTTAAAGTTACTCACTAGGCCCTCAAGTTGTCCATATCCTTTCTTAAGTTTATTTAGCAAATGTTATGTCTTATAGACTGTATTTCTGCTTACCTCTGCACCCACTGGCTGGCATGCGCCTGCGCCGCCCAGCGCAGCACGTGCGGCAGACTGTCAGGACAGAGAGCTTCCACAATGGCATCCTCACAACCCTGGACTACTATGGGCATCTCCAGGAACCTGGTGAGAAATCATGATCAAGAATCGTAAAGGTAAAAAATTGCTACAACACAGAAAATGATTATTAAGGCAAATAATGCCTGTAGCTAAAAGTTTTCAAGTAGCTTGCATGCTATTGAGGCATTCACCAATCAGGAGCTGTGGTTGTGAACATTGAAAGGTTGAAGATGATGTGTATATGGGACAGCTGATAGTTACCTGGCTATCTCGTAGAGCTGGAAGGCGTCGTCCAACATGGCGGCGGTGACCGGCCGAGTCCCGCTGCGAGTCACTCCCGCCCACGCCTGTCAACAACACGGATCATTATTGATCTGAATCAATATTAACATAACACGACGTCTCGCATCATTACGAAAATTCTATCATATCACTGATCGCTGAGTACTTTTATCCCAGAAAAAATTAAGAGCAGGGGTGACCCAGTGGTAACGGCCGTGACTTATAGTTCTCGTCAAACTTCTTTGCCGCCCTGAAGTTGGCTGCGCAGTAGTACATATATACAAAAACAGCACCGATCCATGCCTTGCGCATCGGACAGCCAAATTCAGAGCGGCCAAGAAGTTTGGCGAGAATTATACAAGTTGTAAGTCATGGGTTCGAACCCAGGCAGGCACTTTACTTTGTGTAAATTATTTCATCATAATGCTCTCAAAACGGTGAAGGAAAACATCGTGAGGAAACCGGCATGTCCTAGAACCAATAATTCGAAGACATGTGACATCCACCAACCGCGTGGTGATAATCATTCCGGAAAATGCACGGTTTTTGTGAACAGACTCAAATTGTTACTAGTTGAAAAAAATTGAGAATTAACATAATTGGTTCACAATTGACGGATAAATCAGTGAAAATAGATGATGACAAGCGAACATAGAACCTCCTCCTTTTTGAAAGGACGGTTAAAAATAAAATTTATGTTGACGATTTGCTTGTTGTCAGAGAGGTCAGGTCTCATCTAAACAAGAACTGCTATGGCCGTGCTTAGATCTAGTCAATATTCTGAAGTCAGTTTATCACTGTTTGGAAAAATAATAATACTTTTTTTTTAAATATATTATAGGCTTGCGCTTGACCACTATCTCACCTGATGGTAAGCGATGATGTGGTCGACGGTGAAGCACGCTTGCCTAGAAGCAACCTATTCACTCTTGACTTAAAGACTCCTAGATTGTAGCTATCGGGAAACACAGACTCCGGCAGGGAATTCCACTCCTTAGCTGTACGCATAATGAAAGTATTTCCAAAACGTTTAGTGCGTATGGGTGGTATGTCTACCATGTAGCGATGGCGCATCGCCGTACGTCTTGTAGTCCGATGATGAAACGGGCTAGGTGGAATTAGATCATGTAATTCCATCGCACACTCCCCGAAATGCAACCGATAAAAAACCGACAAGCTGGCAACTCGGCGACGATGTTCAAGGCTTTGGAGCTTTGACTTAACCAGTGCCTCATCGCCGATGAGCCTTTTGGCCCGCTTTTCGATCGACTCGAGTGCATCAAGCTGGTATTTGGCGGATCCGTCCCAGAGATGAGAACAGTTCTCCATGCATGATCGAACTTGCGCTTGATACAAGCTGAGCAGCTGTTCTGGCGTGAAGTACCTTCTAACCTTTGCAAGGATCGCCAGCTTTTTGGCAGCCAGCTGAGCCTTTGCCTCAATGTATGGGCCAAAATTGAGAGTCGATGTCAACGTAACGCCAAGAAGCTCAAGATGGTCAGTTATTGGCACGGTCACATCTCGGAAAGTTGGAGCCGGTTGAAATTGGCTCTTTTTAGCGGAAAAAAGACACGCCTGGACTACTGATAGTGATATACGTTTTAATTAATGACATTGTTAAATATTTTGCTATAATGTATATCATTGTATATTTTGAATAATAATTCACGACATGATATAATTTAAATAATAAATTGGGACATTATATAATTAAAATACTAATTTATGTCATTGTATAATTTAAATAATAATTTAGCATGCCTAAATTGATACAACAAAGTGAACTACGCATTCACCTAACATCTGGAAATATATAATTATGTTACTTTGTTGTACAATAAAGATTTGAGTTTGATGACTAGACTAGATTTGTGCTACAGAAAAACGGCGGTTTCAACTATCGATATAAATATTCATTAATTTTAGTGAAACTTTGTGCAATCTTCCGAAAAAACTGTGGCTTTTGATTATCAAATGTCTGTATTCCATAGACGATGACATATCCACGTTTTAAATTCGATATTTTGTAATATAGGATTGGGTAATAAAAATTATGTAATAGCTTGTAATTTTATCGAATTTTTAACTGTAACTGTTTTTTTTAATGTTTAAATTGTATTAGTAAAATTATTGTATTATGAATGTTTTAGTTTTATAATTTTAATGAATGTGATTTTATTTGTTTATTTAGATTAAGAGTTCAAACACAATGTGAATTTTTCATGAATTTATTGAATTGAATCACTACAATAAAAATGACACTTACGTTGGTCCCACTACCGGTGCTATTGGTAGATGAAGGCGACGTGGAGTTGCGACCGATCAGACTGAGATCCACCTGCGAAACAAATATAACATTATATATACGCTTGTCTAGTACACAAATAGAAAGAAAGAAAACAAAACCTTTTTCACAATAGTTATTTATGCTACAAGTGCGGAAGGTAGGTGATTTCCGATGAGTGGCATACATACATACATACATAAACTCACGCCTTTTTCCCATGGGGGTAGGCAGAAACTACAGAACGCCACATGCCATGGGTGGCATTTTTGTGGATAAATCGACACGAGTCGGGAATCATCTTACGTACGTGTATCATACAACATTTTACTATGCATTGTGCGAGGAAATAAATAAATTAATTAAATGGCGGGCTTATTCAAGCGCGTTCAGCATATCCACAGATTAAATAATAGTTCCTCGGGTATATCTACTGCGCATGTGCAAATAGCTGTCACATCGTAACGCAATAAGGCACGAGCAAAATATACGTTCTGCCAAACATATTTAATAAATATTTAAAATTAATTTATTGATCGAAATCTACATCTAAAGTAATTAAAAACGCCTAAAATGAAGTATTAGTTTTTTTTTACCTTTTATATGAATGATAATCTGTACATAACTAATTTTTAAAACTTTTCTCAAATAATAAAAACTCTATGCGTCGGGCTGATGTTGAAATCAAAAATTAAAAAAATACAGGAAAGTTAAAAGCACTAGTGAAAAAAAGTGACACTTTCCGCACAGTTTGGCTGCTTGGAAAACCGCTCTTTTCGAGGGCATGCATTGTAAATAAATTAATTGAATTTCATACCTTTTGTTTTCATCATTTTTCGACAGACTTCCGAAACGAAAGTTGTTTTGTACTTTTTAGCATTTTGCTTTTGAAGTAAATTATTTTTTTTGTGAAAATATTTTTGTTTTCTTTCTTTCTACTACATTTGGGTTGGCTTCCAGTCTAAAATGATTTTCGACCGTTCTTTTATGTTCCATTTGTTGTTTTGTGCCCGTTTATATAAAACGTTACGTCTATGTGAATGTTTCAATGAATACTGTATCAGTCAAAAGCACGAAAATCTGATAAATGTTCGTACGTCTGAGCAGAGATGTTGTGAATACAGATGTTTTGTGGTCGACGGTGAAGCACGCTTGCCTACAAGTAACCTATTCACTGTTGACTTAAAGACCCCAGGTTGTAGCTATGAGCAGTTCCCTCACCATGTCGGTGTAGGCGGCGTGCAGCAGCGCGCGCGCGAACCTGCGCGGGAGCACCTTCTCGTCCACGCACCACGCGCCCGCCGGGCCAGTGCCCGCCCCCCCGCCCCCCACAGGAGAGCGGCGGGACATCACACTCCTGCGAGAGACAGATCGATATTAACACACTCAGGGAGAGAAACAAACGAGGGTACAATAATCCCTAATCTTCTTGATCGCTCTGTATTTGGCAACAATGACTGCCCAGTAGTAAATCTCATATTAAAACAGCTCGCCATGCCAAGCGCACCGGCAAGCCTATGTTCAGCCCGACCAATAAAATTGGGGATGGGGAGGACCCGCATGGAGGATTACGGCTCATTCCCTCTCAAAGAAAGGACGCCTGTGTCCCAGCAAGTGAACACACAGAAGCCTACTCATGAGTAGTTTTCTGTGGTTAGAAAATCTTCGAAAGTGTTGTATGTCCCTCTTACCTGAAGAACCTGGAGCGAGCCGCCAACACGAGGCGGTGGCACGGCAGCTCCAGCGCCGTGCGGAACCCGTAGGCCAGCCCGCAGCCGCCTTCCAGACGGAATACTAGGCGAGCGTCCGCCATCTCACCTGGGAAAGAAGACAAAAGATGATTAAAAACAATCAAATATACGACAACGACACTTTAGGACATCTGTGAATAAAAAAGAAAACCCTTTTTCTATACCAATATTATAAAGAGAAAAGATTTTTTTTGTTTGTTTGTACCGAATAAGCTCCGAAACTATGGACCGATTTTAAAAATTCTTTCACCTATGGAAAGCTACATTATTCCCGAGTAACATAGGCTATAATTTTGACGGGAGCGAAGCCGCGGGAGTCAGCTAGTTTACAATAAAACTACAACCAAATTCCGAATGAAAACACTACTATATTCCGTCCCATCATAATTTTGCAAAAATGGAATCTTCTTCTTTTTGGAAAGTCGGTTAAAAATAGAACCAACATTTTTATAAATAAAAAAGATAAATCATTAGAAACTGTTTTAATAAAACAGTTTCTAAAACTTTTAATATGATTCTGGCGGTCGTCTAGGAAATATCTTTAGATCAAGCAAATTGTGACAGACTGTTCGCCCATGTATCTAAAGGATGCTAATATCGGCAATAAAGCCAAAATCTGATTCACCATGAGAGGTTCAAAAATTTGCAATTTTCAGACATGCTTGTCAATATTTTCTTTGTATTTTAGAGCGCTGATACCAAAAATAAAGTAGAAACCTCCTGGCCAAGTACGAGTCGGACGTCGCGCACGAAGGGTTACGTACCATTATAGCAAAAAACGGCAAAAATATCACATTTGTTATATGGGAGCCCCACTTAAATATTTATTTTATTCTGTTTTAGTATATGTTGTTATAGCGGCGACAGAAATACGTCATCTGTGAAAATTTCAACTGTCTAGCTATCACGGTTCATGATATACAGCCTGGTGACAGATCCGGCTCGAAGGACCATGTAGAAAGTAGTGCTTGGTGCTATGGTGAATTAATACACCTTTCTCGTATTTTTAGGATATGGTAAAAGTTAAAGTCTTGATTTATAAGGGAAACAACTATATTTAATCACTATATAACACTTAGATACACGAAATAGTAAATTATGGTAAACCGTGTTACTAAATTAATGGTAAAAAGTATGGTAAAAATGATTATGGTTTTGGTTATGAGTACGTCTCGCGACCGACCGCAGCCGCACACTGAGCTGCTGCGACACGCTACAAGTTATAGTGTACTCACCAGAGTCCAACAGATAGCGCATGTCGTGGTGCAGAGAATCCAGCGAGAAGCCCAGCAGTGCTCCCAGGCGGCGCAGCGTGGCGGCGTCCACTCGCGACCGACCGCAGCCGCACACTGAGCTGCTGCGACACACTACAAGTTATAGTGTACTCACCAGAGTCCAACAGATAGCGCATGTCGTGGTGCAGAGAATCCAGCGAGAAGCCCAGCAGTGCTCCCAGGCGGCGCAGCGTGGCGGCGTCCACTCGCGACCGACCGCAGCCGCACACTGAGCTGCTGCGACACACTACAAGTTATAGTGTACTCACCAGAGTCCAACAGATAGCGCATGTCGTGGTGCAGAGAATCCAGCGAGAAGCCCAGCAGTGCTCCCAGGCGGCGCAGCGTGGCGGCGTCCACTCGCGACCGACCGCAGCCGCACACTGAGCTGCTGCGACACACTACAAGTTATAGTGTACTCACCAGAGTCCAACAGATAGCGCATGTCGTGGTGCAGAGAATCCAGCGAGAAGCCCAGCAGTGCTCCCAGGCGGCGCAGCGTGGCGGCGTCCACTCGCGACCGACCGCAGCCGCACACTGAGCTGCTGCGACACGCTACAAGAATAACAATACACGTTAATAAGATATGCACTACATATACGTCAGCTTGTAATGTGAGCTCAAGCTTCACAGGCGGCATCATTTATGACACTTTAGGGCATGCACAAAAAAATCTTAGTGAATTCTTATTGTAATTAGTCAAATTATCAGAATAATTTTCTTTTCTTTAACGTAAATAAAATGAGGAATATCTCTAAGTATACCAATTTTTAAAAACCGATGATAATAGCTGCGAAATTAAAAATATAAATCGTCAGCAGGACGCCCTCCATGTATTTTTCTCTTCACATGCCTTTTGAGAGCGCTAGTGCGCTATCCAAGATGGCGGAAATGTACAAATCACTTGTCATGGGTTTCATTTCAATGGTTTTCGATTTTCGAGGTCGCTGATGATGAAAACAATTTCGGAATCTAATGGTGGCACTTCACATCGCTATTTGATGTTCGCGCTTTTTTTCGTCTTTGTTCGCTATATTCGTGTTGAATTCCGAATAACACGTATACACCGACTTCACATCGTTCATGAACAGCAAATATGCCGAACATTTACGAATATTTTTGCTATAGTTTACGATGGACGTGTTAAATGCAGCAACTTTACTTCTGTTTTTATGTTAGCATGTTGCGGGTCCCATATGCGGGGATGCATTTGATAATATTCCAAAAATATAACAAGATCATTTGTCCAATCCATTTTGGCGCGAACAAGTTGTAAACAAACTACATAAATACTTATATACGTCCACCGCTGACGCGCACCGCACACTACTGAGCGAGCGATATGTGGCCGGTAAACGAACATATTCGCCATATTCGCAATCCTTTGATATGTTGCAAAAAACCGACAGCAAGGCGGATACGGGTGTTCGCGTATTTGGCGTATTCGTCTTGTTCGTGAGAATAGGCAAATATAGACGAATAGAGCTACTTCACATCGTCCTATTTGGGCGAATAAGACAAATACGCGAACACGAATAGCGATGTGAAGTGCCACCTAAACATTTACAACAAACAACAGCAACATAGTATTAAGAACTTACTGCCATTATTGTCCACATTGATGATGTCGAGGTCACCGTCCGCGTTCACACCGCGATCCCACTCTGTAACGAAACAAACAGTATTTTTATTGAAAAGTCTGTGTTTCCTAATAGCTAGTAGTAGGTCAAAATCAAAATCAAAAATATTTATTTTAACTAGGCCAGTAAGCGGTACTTTTGAAAGTCAACAATAAAATTTACAAGTAATAGTAATTGATTCTACCAGCCATTCGGAAAAGTAGCTTATAATGGAGATGAACGGACAAGAAACTCCACAGGGACTTCCTTATCCACACTTAAGACTCCCATTTCGTCCGTTGTGCGTGGGAGTTCTGGATAACCTAGCCAGCCTAGTTCACTAGATCAACCCAAAAGCACAGAAGCTCCAGAGGGCTTCACAGACTTCGCGGAGAGGCCCCACTTTGCCGAAGATTACATTAGTTGGGAAGCCACTAAAATGGTAGGGAATAAACAATAAAATGGTTAACTATAACTACAATTATTGAAGAAAACAGCAGTTGAACGCCAGCATTTGGTTCCGAATACAAATGGTATTTTAGCTTGCACGAGGCTGGATTATAGCTTCCCAGGCGAATGATACTGCTTGAGACATCATACCTCCGGTATTGGAAATAATGGGTAAATTGTATCCCATATAAAAGTAAGTTTCATTGTATTCGATTAACCTCAAGAAATTGTGATGACGGACTGTATGTTCAAGAATTAAATTAGTTGACCAAACTGTGTGACTTTTACTTCAATCAACTTCATGCGAAACCATACCCTATATAGTCACATGCTGATCACCTACTCTTGAGCTAGCTGGTGAGTAAGGCACGAAAGATACCTTACACAATATTGTCAATTTAACCTTGTGTTAGCAACTAACTCTGAGTTAAATTTTTCGTGCAAGTAGGCCTAAGACATTGCTGATTCTTAGCAGCTAGTTTAAATACTTTAAGAGTTCGTCGCATCGTTTGTCTTAGCTAAAATTTGTAACAGGCTTTGACAGTCGGTACAGTTAGTCAGAAACCAGAAACTCGGATACCAGTCTTGGCAAAGTGTATTGTGTACCCAGTTAAAGTGCCACAAAATTCCATTGATGCGGGAGGATCCTGCGAGCAGACGGCTGTACTGTCTGGTGGACTACTGCCCGAAGGTTGTAGTCGGACTGTTGTATGTGTTCACATCGCGATGCAGGATTAGTGTGACGTCACGTCATTAGTTCGTATGTGGCGCCATAGATGTCGCTACAGTACTACCCTTTTTTAAACGTTTAGAATTTGTCATGTATCGTGGGTGCACTCACAAACATTGAAACTCACATACACAAACAGCCCGACCCGGCACAACTATCTGTAGATCATACAAATGTTTTTATACCATTCCCCCTCTAAAAAGCTTATTTTTTTCACTGAAAACAGTGAATAAAAAGCACTTTTAATCACTGTTTTGGTTTTTGAATTTGGAACACACCAATGTTCTAGACGTCCATCTCAATGCTATGTAACCTCCTTGCGCCTCCTTGCGCAAATAATGCTCTATACACAAACTCCTTCTTCGATTTTTATTTTGATTCTGTTATTTAGGATTTTAATAATGATTTTGATTTTAATCTAAGATATTTATTGAATACTTGTTTGGATTGTAATTCTAATATTAATTGCAATGGTATTTAATTAATTATAATTATGTCACGTAACGGAGGTGGTTACTGGTCCCTGAAACACAGGTGCTGTTACCTAGCTCAGGGGTCAGGGTTTCACATTTTATATAAATTTTGAAGAATAAACTATTTATTTATTACTTGTAATATTCCTTGTGCTTTTCGCTTATTTCTTTCTTTTTCTCGAAGTCATGGTATAAAATATAGTATGCAACTCTTGAATAAAACGGATTTATATCGAGGGCCATGAATCACTCGCGTCGCTCATGATTCTAACACTTGAATCACTCGCTATGCTCGTGATTCAATCATCATGAATCACTCCCTACGGTCGTGATTCAGTCGTTAGAATCATTCACTTGCTCTTGATTCATCTGTGGCCCTCGCTTTAAATCCGTCTTTTATTCACTAGTTGCATAATATACTATTTCTGTGCGGGAATGAAACCTGCTAAACGCAGTACGACAACCGATTGTCCAGCTACTGCGCCAACCGTGCTGGCGTTGTGTGTCGTGTTTTGACAGTCAGAAACCAGAAACTCTGACATCAGTCTTGTCATGGGGCATCGCGTTACCCAGTAACTGGGTGAGAGCACTTACTGGCACACAGCGCGCAGAGCGTGCCGAGCGAGCAGACCGACGTGCCGGCGTACAGCGCGAGCGGCATGAGCTATGTATGTGTACAGCACTTACTGGCACACAGCGCGCAGAGCGTGCCGAGCGAGCAGACCGACGTGCCGGCGTACAGCGCGAGCGGCATGAGCTATGTATGTGTACAGCACTTACTGGCACACAGCGCGCAGAGCGTGCCGAGCGAGCAGACCGACGTGCCGGCGTACAGCGCGAGCGGCATGAGCTATGTATGTGTACAGCACTTACTGGCACACAGCGCGCAGAGCGTGCCGAGCGAGCAGACCGACGTGCCGGCGTACAGCGCGAGCGGCATGAGCTATGTATGTGTACAGCACTTACTGGCACACAGCGCGCAGAGCGTGCCGAGCGAGCAGACCGACGTGCCGGCGTACAGCGCGAGCGGCATGAGCTATGTATGTGTACAGCACTTACTGGCACACAGCGCGCAGAGCGTGCCGAGCGAGCAGACCGACGTGCCGGCGTACAGCGCGAGCGGCATGAGCTATGTATGTGTACAGCACTTACTGGCACACAGCGCGCAGAGCGTGCCGAGCGAGCAGACCGACGTGCCGGCGTACAGCGCGAGCGGCATGAGCTATGTATGTGTACAGCACTTACTGGCACACAGCGCGCAGAGCGTGCCGAGCGAGCAGACCGACGTGCCGGCGTACAGCGCGAGCGGCATGAGCTATGTATGTGTACAGCACTTACTGGCACACAGCGCGCAGAGCGTGCCGAGCGAGCAGACCGACGTGCCGGCGTACAGCGCGAGCGGCATGAGCTATGTATGTGTACAGCACTTACTGGCACACAGCGCGCAGAGCGTGCCGAGCGAGCAGACCGACGTGCCGGCGTACAGCGCGAGCGGCATGAGCTATGTATGTGTACAGCACTTACTGGCACACAGCGCGCAGAGCGTGCCGAGCGAGCAGACCGAGGTGCCGGCGTACAGCGCGAGCACGCACGCCTCTAGCTCGTCGCGGGACAGGGAGGCACCCGCGCCCTCTAGCGGCACGCGGCAGGACGACCTGGAACAATAACACTTAACTTACATACCATCCAAATTGATTTCTGAAGTGAAAACTCCTTTAAACGTAGCCACGTATATTTGAAACTGGATAAAAGGAAAAAGCAACATAAAATGAGACAACACATCAACACATGAGATAGAATACATTTCATTTCTACCGCTTGTGAGCTTCACACATGTTTTTCTTGTTTGAAAGACCTTCAGAGGCCTTAGTGCGAGTTTTTACTCACGCACAATCGTGTTAACGTCAATTTGTATTGAAACTGGATAAGCGCCATCTGGTGATGGTAAGGAGAAACCTCCTGTTTTGTATACATTTTGTCATAAGAGATCGTTTACGTTATTACGAGTGAGTAGCTTAAAAAACTCGGAATAAGCACTCAGAAGACCAATTCTTGTATTTAGAAATCGTCCACATTCACATCGCAATATCATCTCGGAGACAATCATGGTAAAAAATGTAGAAGTACTAAAAACACCTCTATTTTCCTCTAAATTTTTGATATTAATTGTCTTTGAGACAGTGGTGACGGATAGCGACTGAAGGGTAAATGTGTAGGTTCCTTAAAATACGAGAATTGTGTCCCAGATCAAAATATACCATTGAAAACTTATGCATCAATGGTTCGAAATAAAATCTTTCTATTTTACAAGACATTGAACAACAACAACATTGACATACAACTGACATTTTAAAGCAGTTATCCTCCACCGATTAAGAGGCAGGTTTGCGAGCGTGAGAACTTATTTTAGAACCCACACATCGACATTTTCACTAACACATTTGCATCACACATTGTAGTGTACACGCACCCAAGAACAAGTGAAAAATTATGCGGCGCGACGGGCATGATATAGCTTCAATGCGCGTTCGCTTCTGAAGGATTTGTAAGCTTGTCTCAAAAACGCGCAATGTATTAGCTATTGATTCACCGCTCCGCACGGCACGCGTGCCCATAGTATTATAGTCGTGAATAAAGGGTGGGGTCACAGTGTAATCGGTTGTGTAGTTCGATTGTTAGAAAAAATAATTACTATTTATGTAATACAACATTTAAATTATTATTATGATAAGTACAAAAAATAATGCTTGATTGAATGATGTTCTCTAATTTATTTATTTTATTGCTTAGATCTAGAACCTTTTTTAGGGTTCCGTGGCCAAATGGCAAACAAAAAACGGAACCTTTATATATTCGTCATGTCTGTCTGTCTGTCCGTCCGTATCTCACAGCCACTTTTTCCCGAAACTATAAGAACTATGCTGTTGAAACTTGATAAGTAGATGTATTCTGCGAACCGCATTAAGATTTTCACACAAAAATAGAAAAAAAAACAATAAATTTTGGGGGTGCCCATACTTGAAACTGAAACAAAATTTGTTTTTTTTTCATCAAACCCATACGTGTGGGGTATCTATGGATAGGTCTTCAAAAATGATGTTGAGGTTTCTATTATATTTTTTTCTAAACTGAATAGTTTGCGCGAGAGACACTTCCAAAGTGGTAAAATGTGTCCCCCCCCCTGTAACTTCTAAAATAACAGAATGATAAAACAAAAAAAAAACATATGATGTACATTAATTACCAAGTAAACTTCCACTGAAAATTGGTTTGAACGAGATCTAGTAAGTAGTTTTTTTTTAATACGTCATAAATCGTAAACCGCAATTTACCAAGTACCCTTCGTGCGCGAGTCCGACTCGCACTTGGCCGGTTTTTTCAACTCATGATGGCTTATAAATATGCTAGGTATTTTGTGTATGATTTTATTGTACAAGTAGGTTTGTGGCTGCTTAATGTTAAATGCCACAACGCACGTTGCACAACGAGCTGCGTAAGATTGTCTAGTTGAGAAAATAATTAGTTTTCCTCCTACGAACTTTGCAACAACAATTTTAAAAACCTCTGCTATATTACTATTGACTTTATAAATTAAGCTTTTAGCATTGTTGACTAATCTTGACACAAGTTTCATTACGGCAATAAAAAAGGTGTAAGCTTTCATTACCGGCAATTTTTTTTATCAGTGCCAATTTCACCATTTATATTTGTTGAATTCAGTTGCTTGCAATAGTATGGCTTACAAGACACATGATTACCAAAAACATGATTTGGTCCATTTTATCTTATTGCTTGAATAGTGCTACAGTCATGTCACGACACTCGCGACCCACCCTTATGCCTATTGTGTATGTGTGCGTAGACGTTTTGCGAACTCGGCTCGGAAAAAAAACGGACGTGCTCTCACCTTGGAGTCTAAGACGGCACTGAAAATTTTTCGCGCGCGTGGTCGATTATAAAACAAATTACTGGAGCGTAACTCTCCATACTAAAATGTATGGGGAATAGAAAACAATTTGTGTAGAAAAAATAACAATGTTGAAAGGTGGATTACTATCATTTGGTGTGACTTATTAGATAAATAAAACGGTGAACGTCATATTCATACTTTCGTGTCACGATATATCTAAAGAGATTTATAAAAAATCTTCTAGAATTATGACAATAGTGCAAATAGAAAAGGTCGATTTAGATGTTTTTGAGAGATTTCAACAATTTTTTTTTTAGAAATTTATGATGGTTTTACAAATATCTCGCGGTGAAACTGTTGGCACATCTGTTAAGGTTCTTCATATTTTTTTTTGTGTAATTCAGCGCGGTGAATCTTTAGAAATAATGAAAACTGTAAGTGCCTTTTTAGGTGTTTCTTAAGGACTCGCCTCTTAATATGAAATTTTGCATACATGTTTATTTTGGACGACAATGCATGATTAGCTAAGTGACGTCATTCTAAATCCAACATGGCGGACGGCCCAAGATGGCGGACTAATAATTTTTTGTGTACTGCAATCATGGTAAAAAATGTAGAAGTACTAAAAACACCTCTATTTTCCTCTAAATTTTTGATATTAATTGTCTTTGAGACAGTGGTGACGGATAGCGACTGAAGGGTAAATGTGTAGGTTCCTTAAAATACGAGAACTGTGGCCCAGATCAAAATATACCATTGAAAACTTATGCATCAATGGTTCGAAATAAAATCTTTCTATTTTACAAGACATTGAACAACAACAACATTGACATACAACTGACATTTTAAAGCAGTTATCCTCCACCGATTAAGATGATATTTTGCATACATGTTTATTTTGGACGACAATGCATGATTAGCTAAGTGACGTCATTCTAAATCCAACATGGCGGACGGCCCAAGATGGCGGACTAATAATTTTTTGTGTACTGCCATGATATGGGTAACAAATGAAAGGGTTTGCTGAGAAGAATACGAATAATTTTATTTAAATCACTTTTTGAAATGTTCACATTTGAAAATACGGTTTCTCAAATAACTTCTAGTGATATTAAATACTGTGGTGACATGAAAAAGACCTTATTAATTGCTGGTTATTGTTATCATGTCAGAATACAATTAAACATTTGATGGACAATAATATAATTGGTGACAACAATTCCCCATTTACAAGTCCTATATTCCTAACTAGGAAAAAGATGTTAGTGACCTAATGTGAGTGGATTATTGACCTACAGAGAATTAAATAGCACCACCGTTCGTGATATCATTTCAAATTACTGATGATCACTATAGGAAATAATTATTATGGAATGGTTGGCTCCCGCGGTTCCACCCGCGTTTTTAGGAACCTACTTCCTGGATAAAAGATATGCTAAGTAAAGGAGCGAGTAGGCCACGAGACCGCGACGAGGGATCGAGACACCACACAACACATAGCATACTTTTTGACATCCTTATTTTTTTCTCTCTTCAATATCTGTATTATGATCACCCATTTCTTTCGTTACACAGTGGTTTCAACTTTGGGTAAAAATCTATTCAAGTATTGTTATTATCGCAAAGGAATATAACTGAATAAAAGGTATGCTAAAAGTGTGCTAAGCCAGGTTTTTAACTATCTGTGTACCATAATTCTTCAACCAGGCATTGTCGCTCTTCTTGAAGAAGAGTACCACACCCATGCACCATGCCTGTGTAGCGTTTTCCCCTCGAGTATGACGGAATCAAACAGCTTCTGAAGGGCCTTAAGTACCGGTTTGCCGCGTTCGGCGCCTTGTAGTTCTTAAGTTGTTTCAGAGCCATCCTAATCTCGTAGAGGCTAACGTCCGGTAATCATGTCAAAAATAAAGTCTCTCTCTGAAGCCGGATAGTCGCCGGTCTTTGCCGAATAGTCGTCGAATACTCGCCGACTACGGAACTGGCCGAATAGCCGGCTTTACCGACTTGTTAAGCTGTTGTTCCCGGCTGTCAGCCGGGAGCAACAGCGGGGAGTGAAGATCTTTGACAGACGTTACGAGTAGTCAGAAGCTTGAGATCTGACACCAGTCTTGCCAAGGGGTATTGAATTACTGGGTTGTCAGGTCAGATAGGCAGTTGCTCCATGTAATACTGGTACTCAGCTGCATCCTGTTAGACTGGAAGCTGACTCTAACATAGTTGGGTAAAGGCTGACAACTAGATTGGTGAAAGACCACAGACAGTAAGAGGAACAATTTAGTGATGTACTCACGGTGGATACCGCTGCAGCAGGTCCCGGAAGTAGCTGCAGCGCGCGCACAGTATGGCGCGGTGCGCCGCCAGCGACCAGCCGCTGCCCACCAGCTCCACGTCGCACCACCATCTGGCGATACAAACATTGCTTTAGCACTAGGAACAGATGAAGCATAGGCCTTCTTGTCCAGAGTGTTGCCTCAGAGTAGAAAGATAGACGTCCCGGCCGTTCTGTCCCTTCAAACCAACAACAACATAAGCACCTAAGCAACATAAGCCTTAGCACCGGCGCATGCTTCTCCTCACCTTCGGGTACAGGATACAGGCAGTCTTAGGCGTAACGTCTGAGCTCGCAACCACACTGAGGAGCCAAAGAATGCGGTCGCTGTGGCCTAAACCGACTAGATGTCATCATCAATAGTGACTACTGACCTGTCCTTGTACGCCTGCGCCAGGTCCGCGTGCAGAGCGCCCGCGGGCTCGCGCGCCAGCTCGGCCTGCGTCACCAGGTCGCGCAGCGCGGCGCCCGCCTCCAGCTCCTCGCACAGCAGGAACACTTCCGCCAGCCGCCACGAGCTCACCACCGAGCGGATGAAGCGGGCGTGCTCGCAGCCTGCAAGGAAGGAGTTCGTCTTCATCATTCCAGCCGAAAGACGTTCACTGCTGAACATTAGCCTCCCCCAAGTGTACATTCAACGGATTCCCGTGTCCTTAACCAGATCATTGGTCCACCTAGAGGGATGCCTTCGAACACAGCGTCTTTCGGTTCGCGGTCGCCACTCCAGAACGTTTCATGTGGCCTGCCCAATGCCACTTTGATTTGGAAATTCTTCGGGCTTTGTCGGTAAAAGCCGGGCACAGCCCTTTGGGTGACTTTAAGCCCATTCGAAGCGACCACGTTTCGGTTGCCTAAGTCATCACTGGCCATAGACTTTCGTCTTGAGGCACTCGACGAGAAGATACCGCGCGACTGCCCGAACTTGACACTTTAGCACATTGAGGGAAAATTGTTCGTTAACAAAAACAAACAGTATTGGTGCCGGCACGTACCTCTGTCGGGGCGGCTGTCGCGCGGGCGCCGCACGAGCGCGATGCGGCGCCGCAGCGTGCCGAGACCGGAGCCCGCCGCCTTCTTCTTCCTCTCTCTGCAATGAGCGGGGTAGCACGTCAGAATCATCATTATTTCACCAGGGTATTCATTATGACGTGTCATTTCCATCATTTGTTAAAAGGCATAGTGATTTCTTTCTTTCATTCTTTATAAAAAAAAATGGCCCACACACAAGGAATTGCTCCTGTATCGTGGGTGGGCTTACAATAATTTAAACTCACATACACAAACACCGAGATCCGGAACAACTATCTGCAAGCTATACAAATATTTGTTCCGTAAGGGTATCGAACCCGCGACACGTAAGTTACACTCAAATCAAACTATAGTGGAACGAAAAATGACACGAATAAGGCTCCAAATAGAAGGGCTGCGCTTGAACTGAACGCCAGCTGCAAAATTGTAGTTTAGAACATTCGGAACTATCATCTGACTGCGTAGTCCGCTTACAGTCGCTTGCAGTCCAACTGCATTAAGTGCAGCTAGCCTGTAGACGTAAGAGCGAATCGTAAGCATGCCAACTGCACGCGTCTGCAAAGCGATGCAGATGCGAAATGCAGCCTCTCTGTTTAGATCCTAACACCGTTCGCTTAACAATCTCTTGGACGCTAAACCTGATATGCAGTGTTCCCGAATGAATGGAAGAAAATCCTGTCAGTACGTCCGTAATTCTGTGTGGAATTCCCTGCCGGAGTCTGTGTTTCGTGCTATCTCCAACCTGTCTCTAGTGAATAGGTTACTTCTAAGCAAGCGTGCTTCACCTCGACAAAATCATCGCTTACCATCAGATGAGATGGTGGCCAAACATTTTCTTTAACTGATGTAAGTACATATGACCAAGGCGTTCAAGGGTACGGAGCACTCACCGTATGACATCTGCCATTGTGGGAGGCGCGGCCGCCACGACGGCGCCGTCGCACGCCTCGCCCTCCTGAGGAAAAGACAGACAAGAGATTGAGAAGATGTTGTGGACAAACAGCCTACGAGTCATAATGCACAAGCATCTACACAAAATTCAGGCATCAGGTCATCGTTCTACCTTGTGAAGCGCCTACTCTGACAGCGCCTATAAGGATACCAAACAATATCAGATCGTTATTATTGGTTAGTTAGCAGTCTACCGCAAGTTCATAACTATAGTTACGAAATTTACCAGCGCCGATATTTCGTAGTTACATTTACCTGAGGATGCGAGAGCGCGGCGCCCATGTCGGCTCGGCGCTCACACAGACAGCACAGCAGCCGGCTCATGGGGCGCCCGCCACCGCCATCACCGCGCTATGCAAGCGCCCGCACCGTCTATAACACAAGACAACACAATTATAGTCACAAAAAACTGGTTATTCTGAAGCCACGCCATTGGGATTCAGTCTACGAACTTTTGGATTTGAAGACTCTGCAGACGAAGGTAATGTTTGTGCGTTGCAGATCGTAAAGAATTCCATAAAAATAAATATCGAATTTTGGATTTAAAGACTCTGCAGACGAAGGTAATTTTTGTGTGTTGCAGATAGTAATCAAATCCACAAAAATAAATATTGTTCCAGGAGAGATTATAGATAGGCGCCAAAATAGTCAGCGCCGCCCTGTGCTAAGCGCCTAAATCATTATACACGCCATGACAATTCCCTGTGGTAGGTTTCGTATGGTTTTATTCATGTTATGACGCATTTAATATGTCCTTATCATTGCTATTAGGTATGAGGACTATTTTCTAAGGACCTGTTATACATACGGCGCCTAAGCTGCGAAGGGTGCCTATTTTAAAAGAAATAATATATAGAACAGAAAATACAGTGCCTAATCAAGAAAAAAATAACATTGGATTTTTCCAACATTTTCTATTATGAAAACATTGAATAGAGCGGTATTTTCACATTTGACGTAAAAACAAATGCGTCTAGCAATCCGATTGTTTTTAAACCCCGACGGAAAAAGAGAGGTGTTATAAGTTTGACGTGTGTTGCTGTATATCTGTGTGTCTGTCTGTGGCATCATAGAGTCCAGACGGGTGAAC
This sequence comes from Orthosia gothica, assembly GCA_949775005.1. Lineage (NCBI taxonomy): Eukaryota > Metazoa > Arthropoda > Insecta > Lepidoptera > Noctuidae > Orthosia > Orthosia gothica. Next base: position 63,888,008 of record OX459034.1, on the reverse strand, counting down.
CGATTTTGATTTAGTATTTTTTTTGAAAGGTGGTTTAGTCGAGAGTGTTCTTAGTTATGTTTGAATAAAACGTTTTACTGTTTGAATCAGGGTGTTTTCGAAAGATATCGTGTCATAATTACGTGTTCAATAGATTGCCGATCGAGTCGTATGTATCTACTATGTACTAGATAAATTATGTAGCATGAAATAAAAAAGTGTCGCGTGTTTTTAAATTTTGAAATTTTACTTGTAATGAGTTACTAACAGATGATTTAAATCAAAAAACGCGCACATTAAATCGTTTGGGCAAGACAATTTTAAATTTGACGCTATATTTGGCCTGACCCTTAATCAGAAGTAGCTAAGAGAGGAGTAGAAGGCCAAGGAAACGGAGGGATAGACTGAGGGATGATATGGCTAGAAAATACCACTAATAAAATGGAAGGAGGATAGCTTCACCGACCCCTAAATAAATTGAGATAAGGATAATACTGAGCTACCAAACCAACAGGTCTCACACAATTTGTGAAATAAAAAAACCCTAGCACGACCAAAAAGACTTCTATCTCAGCATGTGTAGAGATACCTAAACGAAAATAACACTACGCTGGTATTCTGATAAGACCAACTGTCGATGCCACGGCAACGGATCATAAAAAATTAAAATTAAAACAAAAAAATAGTAAAAGACACAGAAGGTGAGTCAAAGTATGTAAAAACCAATATATAAATAAAACACATTAAATATAAGACCGACATCCCGACGGCTCAACGATCATCTTATGGCGATGTTAAAGGCTTACGTATCCAGCAGAAAGAAAACGTGTTGCGCCAACACCAAGTAATATTGGACACAGGAAGATTATGATGATGTCCTTGCAGGGGACGAGTATATTCATTTAGACAAGTAGACGCCATTCTGCCGCTGATATCGGACCAGTAAGTGGCATTCTCCTAGAACATTTCACCAGACTCCGCAAATTGCTGGCTACTTTCTTCGGCATCATAAAATGTTGTCGCATGTGAGAGATAGATTTGTGGCATACAGTCACATGCGATTAATAGCAAAAGGCGCACGGATAGATCTTCAGGGTTAAGCTTGCGAAAGCTCGTTCCGCCACCAAGTGATTAAGGAAAGACGGTGGCACAGTGATGACGTGCTGCCGTGCACAGCGAGGCTCAGGGGAGGCGCTTTTACAGTATCCCAAGGGACGTGCCCTAACAGACGTTAGACAGAGGGGGTTCAGGGGTTGTCTGTTGAGAGGTCACAGGGCTCCTTCTGCGTGCTGATGGTGATCACCGGGGTGGTTTTAGTGAGGTAAAAATCCCACAGTCCCTGGTCTTTTCCCCAAAGTCCAGGCGCCTTTTGAAGGATTGCCACCGAAATTAGAAAAAATGGTCCTTCCGCAGACCATCTCTTATTACACATCTAAATCGCTCTGTGCCTCAGAAAAAACGTTAAACCGTTGGTCCCGGCTCTATTTTGAAGATCTTTGACAGTCGTTACGGGTCAGGAGTCAGAAAATCTATCAACCAGTCTTGCTAAGGAGTGTCGTGGTAACCAGTTACTGGGTTGTAGAGTACAGATAGGCCGTCAGTTCATGTAAAATACTGGGACTTAGCTGCATCAGGTTAGACTGGACGCCGACCCCAACAGAGTTGGAAAGGACGGCAGATATAATTCGCACCCTCAGCTCATAATTTTGGTTCTTTGAGTTGGCTTTTTAGGACAGTTTATAGCAAAATCAGAAATTACTTTAATTTTTAATTAGGTAAGTCACTTTCGTTGTAAAGTCGGGTTTACATTTATCTGACGTGTTGTGACGTGACGGGCTCTGACGTGATGTTCACATCTATAAGTTGTGTTCTGACGCCCACTGACGAGATTTTAAATCAATACAGTCGTAGCTCTCGGAGAGATCAAACGTTCACAATGTTTTCCCATGAATCATCCAACTTTGATTCAGAGTATGAAGAAGATATTGAATTTTTGGTGCTGAGCCAACTCTTCTCATACTATTTCTATGAGGTCCATACCTTAAATTCTTTAAATTGAGACGATAAACAAAGATAAATAAAAACGCATGCGGCTCTGACGCGTCACAACGCAACAGTAGCGCGTGCACACTTGTCTGGCCGTCAGGCGGCTGCTCCCCCGCTCTCACCACCACTCTCTGATGCGTTGCGTCGCATCAGAAGTTATCACTACACATCGCGACACACAAATATAAATCTCACCATACTAAATGTATGAAACCGATACCGTTCTGATACGTCACAACACAACACGTCAGACACATGTAAATCCGGCTTATGGGTGCTATCTGTATGTATTCGTCGTGACGTTCTAAAGATGCAAACTTGCCAGGTCTGCGACGGCGCCGGTGCCTGTTAACTAGAAGTTTCGATGTTTTCCTCCACACATTTAGGTATGTATTGATGTCAGAACTAACGTATTGTTAAATTTAAATCAAGGTTCAAGGAAACGTCTAATAACAACACAAAATCATTTAGGTAGGTAGGTAAACAAACAACATCGAAGTCAAGTGCAAACTACAATAATAATAACAGGATATTAAAGGCCCGCGTTATAAGGAAACTGTGTCCAGGACAGTAAGGAGTGGAATTCCCTGCCGGAGTCTGTTTCCCGATAGCTACAACCTGAATAGGTTACTTGTAGGCAAGCGTGCTACACCGTCAACCGCATCATCGCTTACCATCAGGTGAGATAGTGGTCAAGCGCGAGCCTATCTATAATGATAATAAAAAAGGCCAGTCCAGGCTGAAAGTTGCACAGAGATCCATGGCACATTCCATGGTTCATCATCATCATTTCAGCCGAAAGATGTCCACTGCTGAACATAGATCATACCCAAGTATCGCCACATTAACCGGTCCCGTCTCGTATCCAGCGGATTCCCGCAACCTTACCCAGGTCATCGGTCCACCTAGTGGCCTTCCAAAGCAGCGTCTCCCGATTCGCGGTTGCTATCCAGATCTTTTTGTGCCCATCGACCATTCGTTCTGCGAGCATGCCTGCACTGCCTGTTCCATGCTTGGCATGCGGCTCATAGACCGAGTTCCTAACTCAAATGGAGGTGGGCAGGTCACCTGGCAAGGCGCGGTTGTGATAGGTGACCGAGTGAAGCCCACGAACTGGTAGTGGCGGCAAGTTGGGCAGACGACATAGTTGGCATCGGTAGAACCTTAATGACCATAGGGGATTGGCACAAGAAAAGAGAGGCCTGCATCAACTGGTCATGATATAGGGCCACACATATAACATGTCGCGAGCCGATAGCTATTTAGAGCTTCTGCGGGTTAGACGCCCGAAATGTAACAGTACTACTTTTGATTAATCGACGTTCATACATCTAGTCAAACACACACGCTGGGTATGAGTACTGCTCACCTGGCCTTGCCGAAGAACATCACCAATGAGGATCCAGGGGGGAGGGCTCATAGGTTTGTCCCTCTAAGCGGCTATTCGTAAGTAATCGCTACTTTTGGCCGTTTGTCGCATTAGCAACGCGTGATTGCAGCGATGCAAACGCGGGACTGTTTTGAGGCTGCAACGCAACTAACGCGCGACTGGTCGATGCAAACAAGGCGTTCACAGGTAGCCACTATAGCGTAAGACTGTACTGATGCATGATGCATCGCGTCTGTATCGAGATAGTAGCGATGCAGAAATTTGGGTAGATGCAGAACTTCGCTTTGCGTCTTGTATTGCCGTTTTCTCCCAAAGGAGGCAGTTTCTCAGTCGCAGTCGACCAAATTCGGCATCGAAATAATAGCTGAGGAAACGGCATATGATGAATAGAAATCGTTCGATTATTCGACACCACGGGCCGTACCATGACTTGTCAATGCCATCATGATTCCGCTGAGAACAAAAAAACCCGACTGCTTAAAAATTGAACTAAAAGTATGTAAACAAGGAGAAAAGCATGCTGTGCAGTCGGAGGATACCTATTCGCGATTCGATTTTATGAATTAACACTTTTAGTTAATTTGAACATAAAAGTGTTATATATTTTTGAAATCACCTCTTAAAATCCTTTATTTTGATATCCCACGAGATTGGTTTGGAAGAAAATAATTGTGCCTCGACAATATGGCGCCCAAATACAGCTATTTTGATATTGTCCAATTTTAATGTAGCCAGTGACACTCGCAGGGTTAAGACGAATCGATTGACGTAAGAACCAGCAAAATCGGCCAACGCGTTTTGTCTCTAGAAAGCCACATAGGAACAAACATACTGTATCATACATAGACTGATAAACACATTACCCTCCTTCGGCAGTCGGGTAAAAAAGGAAAGAAAGAAAGAAAAAATATTTATTTGTGACCCGCACAGGCGACACGAGAAATAAGCATACAAGAAGTAGTAGTGATAGATAGTGGTGGTAGGGATAGTGTTATTCGTCATGTATAGCTGTCTCGCTTACACAGTGGAACCAAGATAGTTTTGACAAGTCTTAGCAAGGCCCATGAACAAATAATCGCGGACTCGTACGAACATACCCGCGATAATCATACGTACGCGTATAAGCTCGCTAACAACGGCACGTCATATGTCGTAATTCACGATTGTGTGGGAAAGCCCTATATATGTGTTTTTATAAATAAATAAAAAATAAGCCCGGACACTTTTATTTCATGCTCTGCTGCATTTTCAGCTGAACAGGTTTTCATCAAACATAGCTAAGAACACTCTCGATCAAGTCACCTTTCAAACGAAAGAAACACGAAATCAAAATCGGTTCATCCGTTTAGGAGTTGTGATGCCACAGACAGATACACAAACACACAGGAACACACGTCAAACTTATAACAGCCCTCTGTTTCCGTCGAGGGTTAAAAATTAATACTATTACTTGTACCTAATTAATAATAAAAGTGGTGACAAAAGAATGATAAAGTTTGAAGGTAACTGTCTTGACAATATTTACCTTTTTATTATTTATCTGTAATCTAAGTTTGGTGATAGTGTAGACAGCCTTGGGAATCTGGGTCACAGCAGTGGACAGACGAAAAGATTGACAAAGGAAATCAAATATTTGTCAAGCTAATTATACCTATTGTGTGATTTATAGTAGATTGTTGCATCGAGCGCAAAGTGAGTTATTAATGCATGAGTGTTATGTTGGTGCCCGAGCGCATGCGAGGGCACTATATTAACACGAGTGCATTAATTACTCACTTTAGCGAGGTGCGTAATCTACTTTTCTTTCAACTACCAATCTACCTCTCATCTATTTCCATTTTTTTATACTTTTCTTGCTAAATATGAAATACCTACCTATCAAAGTTTTACAGTTGTACAAAATGCAAGGCATTTTTTTCACCTAATTGGTTTTATACGCCGATTTTTTTCTCAGCCAGTACTCGTACCACGCCAGTACCTTTTTCGATCTACTGCATATATACTTGAGAGCAAATCGCACACCCCTTGTAATTTGTTTTAATACTGATTTTATTATTCAGATTCATGAAAAAAACTGCCTTAACAAAAAAAAGTCAAGGTGTGCGATTTTATTGCTCTCAAGTTTATTTTATATTCAACTTAATGGGAGACATTAAACCTCTGTGGTAAATTTATATCTAATCTAGCTAACCCCAGCGGCTTCACTCCCGTCAACTGGCTACCAATCTACCTGCCACTACCTACCTACCCTGCCTTCCTCAACTACTCTGCCTACCCTGCCTAGCCTGACCTGCCTACCCTCCCTACTCTACTTACTGTACCTTCTCTACCTACTCTACCTAATCTACTTACTCTACCTTCTCTACCTACTCTACTTACTCTACCTTCTCTACCTACTTTACTTACTCTACCTTGTCAACCTACTCTACTTACTCTACGTTCTCTACCTACTCTACCTTCTCTACATACTCTACCTATTCTACCTACTCTACATACTCCACCTTCTCTACCTACTCTTCTTACTCTACCTTCTCTACCGAGTACTTACTCTACCTACTCTACTTACTCTACCTACTCTACCTAATCTACTTACTCTACCTACTTTACTTACTCTACCTTGTCAACCTACTCTACTTACTCTACGTTCTCTACCTTCTCTACTTACTCTACCTACTCTACCTACTCTATACTCTACCTTCTCTACCTACTCTATACTCTACCTTCTCTACCTACTCTACTTACTCTAGCTTCCTTCTCTACCTTTTCTACCTACTCTACGTACTCTACTTACTCTACCGTCTCTACCTACTCTACCAACTTTATCTATTCTACCTACTCTACCTACCCTAACTACAGTACCTACTCTTTGGCTTTCCAATATTAGTTTAGATAAAATATACAAAACAGTGCATTAAAGTAAAACAGTGCAACAATGAGATTTCATATAACTTTTCTGCACTGTTTTGGTTCTAAGCAATAAATACGTACTTTGTGATCAGTTTTGTAGTGATTAATGATAACATTACTACGTAGTTGGAAGAAAAGTAATTTTGGTAGATGTGTGTCTTTCGGAATCAATCAATCTACATGTCTTTTGCTCAACTAAGTCAGGGTCAGCTTCTAGTCCAAAAAACGCAAAATTTTTACCCGACTGCCGAAGGAGGGTAGTGTGTTTATCAGTCTATGTATGTATGTATGTATGTTTGTTCCTATATGGCGTTCCAGAGACCAAACGCGTTGGCCGATTTTGATGATTCATACGTCAATCGCTTTTTATTTTTATCTTAACGAGTGTCATAACACTCGCAGGGTTAAAAGATTAGGCTACATTAAAATTGGACAATAGAAAAATGGCGGATTTTGAATGCCATATTGTGGGGGCCCAAATTTTTTTTTTTCAATCCCATCGAGTGGGGAATCAAAATAAAGGATTTTAAGAGGTGATTTCAAAAATATACATATAACACTTATGTTATATGTTTAAATGTATCTAATTCGAAAAAAAGTTATAAATAAAAAAATCAAAATACCCGACTGCTTTTTTCCTTGTTTACGACTTTTTAGTTCGCTTTTGAAGCAGTCGGGTATTTTGATTATTTTATTTAACTTTTTTTTTTCCTCTTAATAAACAAAATATGTAGTATCTAAAACCCGACTTCTTAAGAAGAAGGAGGATACATATTCGCGAGCTGGCTGACCAAAACTACATAGATGTATCCTCCGACTGCACAGCACGATTTTCTTCTTGTTTACGTCTTTTTAGTTCGCGCGCGTTCGCGTTTTTCATTTTCTGAATTAACTTTTTTTATTTTAAATCACTTTTTTGTTAACATTTTTTTTGTAAGTGTCTTGCGTATTTTTGAAATCACCTCTTAAATCACTTTATTTTGATACCTCACACGATGGGTTTGGAAGATAAAAAATTGGGTCCCACAATATGGCACCCAAAAGCCGCTATTTTTCTATTTGCGGCAGTCGGCTAAAAAACTTTGCCCCGCACTAGAAATTTCTCCTGTGTTATTGGTGCGTTTACAAAGATTTAACCTAACATACAAAAAAACTTAGATCCAGCACTACTACCTGTAGCCCATTTAAATATTTGTTCCGTGCGGGAACCGAACCTGCAAAACGCATTGCAGCAACCAATCGCTCAACCACTGCGCCAACCGTGTCTTCAGTGAATAACAGATGGAGTAATGTACGATTGCCACCAACCGGGCGACGCAAGAGCGCAGCGCAGCGCGTCGCAGCGGATGCGTGAGCATGCGCCAGTAGCCGACCGCGTCCGCCCGACGGCTACAATTTGCTGGAACCCGGGCGCATGCGCGCGCGTACTCGCGCATCCGCTAGCATGCTCTCAGCGACTAGTGATGCTTTCGTGTCGCAGTTTTTTTTATTAAATAAACAGATAAGCTTTTCATTTGTATCCATATTAATTTTGCACGAAAAACAATAAACAAATCAATAAATCACGTCAGTCACAGTTCAACGCACGACTTATTGTTAAATAAATTGGAAAGATATGGAGTTAGGGGCAATGCTCTGAAACTTTTAAAATCGTACTTGTCAGACAGAAGACAAGTTACGAGAATAGATAAGGTATGTTTTGCTTCAAAAACTGAGCGTACGTATTTGTCGAGTCAGAGACCCAATAACTATGGTGTACCCCAAGGTTGTATTTTGGGATCATTATTATTTATTATATACATCAACGACATGCCCAGAGAAACACATCACCCTATGGTTTTGTTTGCTGACGATAGCACAGTCGTTTTTAGTGGCAACAATGATGCGACGACACTTGAGAGTGAGATAAACCACTGTCTCCAACTATTAGTAGAATGGATGGGCGCGAATAATTTGAAAATTAATATTGACAAAACCAAAATAATGACTTTTGAGCAAATGACAAATCATAAAAAACCAGACATAAAATATAAAGACAAAATAATCTCAGACACTAACACTACAAAATTTTTAGGACTAGAGCTAGATAGAGATATGTCGTGGAAAACTCACACCGACAGTGTGTGTAAACGCCTGAGCCAGCATTCATATGCTTTACGCAATCTCGCAAAGGAGGTACACCAAAAAGTCTTGGTCACAGCGTACCATGCATATGTTACATCTACGCTACGCTACGGGATTATATATTGGGGTAACTCCACGAATATGGAGACGGTATTTAGAGCGCAAAAAAGATGTGTTAGAGCGATATGCGGTATTCATAGCACGGAAAGCTGTAAACCGTTGTTTGCGTATTTTCGCATTTTAACAGTACCATGTCTGTACATATACGAAGTGGCTGTCTTTGTTAAAACAAACTTTCACCTGTTTGAAAAACTACATAGCGCAAGACACAGAAATAAAATAAGCGGTAGACAGCACAAAAAAGCAGTTTTTCATAAAAACTTTACAGGAATGGCTCCACAAATTTATAATAAACTACCAAATTCTTTGTTAAACATTAATGACATCAACATATTTAAAAAACAATTGAATAATTTACTGCTAAGCAAGTCATACTACACAATACATGAGTACCTGTCAGACAGAAATTTATCTGTTTATGTGGTGTGATTGAGGTGGATACTTGGGTCCGACTTGTTTGCTTATTATTTTATTAATTACTATGACATTGTATAATCTGACATTACTTATCAATTTTTATTAATGATATTGTTTACATTTTAAGGTTGTAATATTAATTACTGGCATTGTATACATTTAAATTTTATCTATGACATAACATACATTTGATCTCTATAATTAATGACATTCGTATAGTATTTTAAGTTAATTTATGATATTGGATACGTGTTAATTTTTGACATTGTAAGGATTTTAAGTTCTGACATTGGATGCGTTTTAATTTTAAATTTATGACATTTTATACCTTTTCTTAATTTATGACATTTTTAACGATTTTTTAATTTATGACATTTTATACTATTTCTTAATTTATAACGTTTTATAAGATTTTTAATTTATGACATTGAATACGTTTAGATATTATTGTTATTATAATTTTGCATGCCTAAATTGGTGGAACACGGTTGACTGCGCATTCACCTGACATCTAGAAGTGTATTTTTATGTACTGTGTTGAGCAATAAATGGATTTGAATTTGAATTTGAATAAATCAACTTGCCGGCCGGCGACAAAACAAGAGCGAGCGCGGCGGCGGCCGAGCGGACGCGACGACAGCCGAGCGCCGCCGTCTACGTACGCGAGGAGCTGACCGGCTGCCGCGGCGTCCCGACTGGATGACGCGGCTTACGCGCGGATCCAACCGAGTTCCAAGCAGTATAAATTCCATGCAAACATGAAACTTAATTATTGTATAGAAGTCTGAATTTCCTTTAGCACAGTGTGAAATGCGCTGCGCTCCTGCGTCGTCCGGTTGGTGGAAATCGTACATAACTGTCGTAACTGAATTCTACAACCCAGTAACTGACACAATACTCTTATTATTTGTCAACACAATTAGGTGGTGTAATAGGTGATTTCATAGGTGTCAGGGTGTCAGTGGCAAGTTAATACATGCCTAAAGTAAATGGTCTGGCACTTTGGTTTGCTGTTGAATTCCAGAAAATTCAAACATAATATCAACTACAGCAACTCGCAACAAATTTGAAATAATGTTGGGAGTGTGATTCTTACTAAATAGGGATGCATCGACACGCACTTCTGCCGATAGGATATCTGTACCGATGTTTATAGAAAAAAAAACGACGATACCAATACTAATGTGTACAGTCATCATCATCATCATTACAGCCGAAAGGCGTCCACTGCTGGGCATAGGCCTCCCGTGCGTTTCGCATCCAGCGCATTCCCGCAACCTTAACCATATAATAGGTCCACCTAGTGGGAGGCCTTCCAACGCAACGTTCGCGGTCGCTATTCCAAAACTTTTCTGCCCCATCGGCCATCCGTTCTGCGAGCAATGTGCCCTGCCCACGTGGTCACAATTCTCCGGCCTATTTCGGTAACTTTGGTTCTCCTGCAGATATCCTCATTTCTGATTCGATCACGCAAGGATACTCCGAGCATAGCCCTCTCTATAGCCCTTTGGGTAACTTTTAAGCTTTCTTTTAAAGGTCATTGTAAGCGACCACGTCTCGGTCCCATAGTTAATCACTGGCAACACACACTGGTCATATAAAAACTGTCGATACATGTAAACCATATTTTAAAAGGTACAAGATATTAACTCTTCCTTGTCTATATATCCTCGAAACCGCAATGTTTGTTAAAACAAACCCCAATCTGTTTCCACGTCTACAGGACGTTGTACCGCGTAACAGACGGGATATGACAGTTCTTCAAGGCTATTCTGCAAAAACTGCACTCATGCGCAAAAATATCGTATGCATGGCGCCTACTATATTTAACATTTTGCCTAAACGTTGGAAGGAGCTGAATGGTGGGGCATTCAAGCGTCAATTAAAAATGTTTCTTTCGAAAAAAGCTTACTATAGTGTCTCCGAATTTTTAGCTGAAAAAGTTTTTATTGATTGAATGGTTTTTCTTTTTTCTGACAATAACATTATTTTTTTATAAATTTTGACATTATTGCATAATAATAATTTAATAATTTGACATTCTGGAATGATATATTGACATTTGTAATTTTTTTTTTTTTTTTGAATAATTGATTTACATGACATTTTGGAATTATGATTTTGATTTGAGTTTTATTGTTTTGTTTTGGATTTTGTTATTTTGATTTGAATTGTATTATTTTGATTTATATTCTGTTATTAATATTTGCATGCCATTATAAACTAAGGCAAACATGACGCTCTGTATTTTACTTTTATAACATATCTTGCATATTGACAATTTGTTGTGTGTACTGTACTCATGTTTGAGCAAATAAAGAATGATTTGATTTGATTTGATAGACTTTTGTCTTGAGACACTGCGGTAAATTGGACGAGAAGATACCGCACATCTTCCCAAAGACTGTCCAGCCGAGTCAGATTCGACGGTTGACCTCTTTCTCGAATTAAGACGTAACTAACTGGACCGCTATGAACAACAAATGTGGACAGTGCAGGCTTCAAAAGGTGTTAAATTAATTATTTATTTTTATATGGTTTTTTTTTTATGTCGAAAGCAGCAATCGGCAACACGCAACTTTTAGCATGAAATTATAAAACATGGGGATTCCTCGAGCGTAGATTTAGATAAAATGTGCCGCGTTTACACAAACGAACTAAGCGCTACTGTGATGGGCACGTTTACACGAGTTTATAACGCGGCTATCAAATGTATCGGTGTATCGGCAAAAAAAAAAAAACAATATCTAATATCGCCGGTACAGTTATATCGCAAAACCAACGATATCGCCGATATCTCAGCACAATCCTTTTTTTTTGTTTACTTATCCATTACTTGGCAAAAGACTGCCCCAAGTCCTTCCAAGATTTTTACTCCATCCAAACTGCATAAAATACTAACTACCTAGTTCAGTGACACACATACATTATTTATTTTATTTATTTATTTATTTTATAAAAACAAGTTGTCCTTAGGATTACATAAAGCACACCATAAGACCCCTGGGGTCTGTCTTAGCATGCCATGGTCTGGAGTTTGATCAACGCACTATTAGTAAATTAAGGTGAAATCTGTTCGATGTAGTGTTGTTTCAGCTTGCGATTCACATTTTAACTGTTCATTGAGTCTCTAATGTCTAAGGGTATTTGGTTTAATAAATTTGGTATTATGGCAGATGCAGTGCGTCTATCATAAAAATTATTTTTGCATGGTACTTGTAAAGATTTTGATTTTGCTTGTCGAGTATTCACATCATATCTTACTGGTACTTGAATGTCAGTGTTATCAAAGTGTTCTATGAGGAACAGGTACTGAGCGCGGGCTAGAACAGGTAACACTTTACAATGTTTGAATAGACCTATATAATTGTCGTGGTATTTATTTTTAACGTATTTTGGTACTACCATCTTCAACAACCGCGTTTGCAAATTATGTATTTTATCGAGGAAAGTTTTATAAGTGCGTCCATAGCTGGTAAGTCCATATGAGATAATCGATTCCGCAAGGGCTGTGTACATTTGAAGGAACTGTATGGTATATTCCGCTTTATAATGGAAAATTTGGTGAGTATTGCACGCAACTTGCCGCATACAGACTCCACCTGATAACTCCAGTTGAAGCGATTATCAATTATAAGTCCCGAGTAGGTATGGTATGGGACTTGCTCAATAGGCGAACAGTAGCAGTTTAGCAAATTTTTATGCAGACAATCATGACTATGAGCTTTGATTTGAAAAGAAAGGGAGGAAGTTATATGACTTGAATGTACGTGTATAACTTTAGTTTTTTGTGGATTCAGAACAAGTCCCATATTGTGGGCCCACTTGGTCATAGAAGTAAAATCTTTTTGCAAACATTCCGCAGCCATATTAAGGTCTTTGTTAGCAGAGAGTATACAGGTGTCATCAGCATATTGGTAGAGGGAACAGTATTTTATAATGTTATTCAGGTCGTGTTCCGTATGGTGCCGGACGTTAAGAATTTCACCATCCCATGTCTTCCCGTGGGTGTCGTAAAAGGCGACTAAGGGACAAACCAGAGAATGGGCAGCAGCGTTCTCTGTGCTCCTATAACAACCATACTGCGATCGCCAATCCGCCTGCCAAGCGTGGCGATTATGGTAAAACCCCCCCTATGAATAGCACAAATAAAAAATGGCCCCTAGTGCCCGGCAGCCCGCCTACCCTCGACTACGGTAGCGGTCGAGGTTACGGCATGGCAAGGGGTGCTAAGAATCTCCGGACGAGATCCGGCTACCCCAACAATCACCGACGACTGGACCTGGCAACGTACAACACGCGCACACTTCGGACCGACGAGAAGATCACCGAGCTCGAAGAGGAATTGAGCAGGTTGCGATGGAGCATTATAGGGTTATCTGAAGTCCGAAGAGAGGGGGAGGACTCCATAATCCTCAAATCCGGTAACCTGCTCTATTTCCGAGAGGGTGACCGGCAGTCCCAAGGTGGTGTCGGGTTTATCGTCCACAGGTCCCTTGTGAACAACGTGGTGAAGATCGAGAGTGTGTCGACCAGGGTGGCGTACCTTATACTCAGAATATCCTCTGGATATTCGCTGAAGGTCATACAGGTCTACGCCCCAACCTCGGCACACCCCGACGACGAGGTAGAGGCCATGTATGAGGATATCACCAGAGCCATGCATGGTTTCAAAACTCACTTCACCGTTGTCATGGGGGACTTCAACGCGAAACTGGGCAAACGAGACGAGGATGAGCTGCAAGTGGGGCAATTTGGAGTTGGACGACGGAACCACCGGGGTCACCTACTGGCCAGTTTTATGGAGAAGGAGGGCCTCTATATGATGAACTCCTTCTTCAAAAAGCGTGAACACCGGAAGTGGACCTGGCAGAGCCCCGATGGTGCAACAAAAAATGAGATCGACTTCATCATGTCAACCAAGAAGCAAATGTTCAATGATGTCTCTGTGATCAATTCGGTAAAAACCGGGAGCGATCACCGCATGGTAAGAGGCACATTGAACATTAATATTAAGCTTGAAAGGTCTCGACTGATGAAGTCCACGCTCCGTCCAGCACAGGTCCAGGTCCAAAACCCCGAGAGCTTTCAGCTCGAACTCCAGAATCGTTTCGAGTGCCTGGGGAGCTCCGTGGACGAATACAGCGACGGGTTCGTGGAAGCTGTCCATACGGTCGGGTCTAAGTTTTTCAAGACCCGTCGTACAGATAGAAACAAAAAGCTCTCTGATCATACCCTCAAGCTTATGAAGGAGAGGCGTGAGATGATCCTGCAGTCTTCAGATGAGGCGTGCAAATACCGGCAGATCAATAGACAGATCTCTAAATCCTTGAAAAGAGACCTCCGCCGCTTTAATACCGAGCGTATTAAAGACGCGATTGAGCGAAATAAAGGCTCCAAGGTGTTTTCAAGGGATCTGTCTATTGGGCAGAGCCAGCTCACGAAACTGAAGACCGATGATGGCAGGATTGTATCCGCCAAACCGGAGCTTCTGAGGGAGATCGAGAGTTTCTATGGGCAGTTGTACACGTCAACCAGTAAACCCGTTGCGAATCTAGCAGACGACCCAAGAGCTAGATTGACCCGACACTATACCGAAGATATCCCGGACGTCAGCCTGTACGAGATTAGGATGGCTCTGAAACAGCTTAAAAACAACAAGGCGCCGGGTGATGACGGAATCACGGCTGAACTCCTGAAGGCGGGTGGAAAACCGGTCCTCAAGGCCCTTCAGAAGCTTTTTGATTCCGTCATACTCGAGGGCAAAACGCCACAGGCATGGTGCAGGGGTGTGGTGGTACTCTTCTTCAAGAAGGGCGACAATGCCCGGCTGAAGAACTATAGGCCCATCTCGCTTCTTAGCCATGTTTACAAGTTGTTTTCAAGAGTCATCACGAATCGTCTCGCGCGCAGGTTTGACGATTTCCAGCCTCCCGAACAAGCCGGATTCCGAAAAGGCTTTAGCACCGTAGACCACATACATACGCTGCGGCAGGTTATACAGAAGACCGAAGAGTATAACTTGCCTCTCTGTTTAGCGTTTGTGGACTACGAGAAAGCCTTCGATTCGATCGAGACTTGGGCTGTACTACAGTCTCTCCAACGGTGCCAGATCGACTACCGGTACATTGAGGTGTTGAAGTGTCTGTACAAAAACGCCACCATGTCAGTCCGTCTTCAGGATCAGACCTCGAAACCAATCCTTCTCCAGCGCGGCGTAAGACAGGGAGACGTAATTTCTCCGAAACTGTTCACTGCTGCGCTGGAGGACGTCTTCAAGGTTCTGGACTGGAAGGGTCTTGGCATCAACGTTAATGGCGAGTACATCACTCACCTTCGGTTTGCCGACGACATAGTGATCATGGCTGAGACCATGGAGAGCCTCAGTAAAATGCTCGATGACCTTAGTAGAGCTTCCGAAAGAGTGGGTCTTAAAATGAACATGGACAAAACCAAGGTCATGGTGAACGCCCATGTAACACCCACTCCTATCAAGATCGGAGACTCTACACTTGAAGTTGTAGACGATTATGTTTACCTGGGACAAACGGTCCAGTTGGGTAGGTCCAACTTCGAGAAAGAGGTCAACCGTCGAATCCGACTCGGCTGGGCGGCGTTCGGGAAGTTGCGTGGTATCTTCTCGTCCAATTTACCGCAGAGTCTCAAGACAAAAGTCTATGACCAGTGTGTGTTGCCAGTGATCACCTATGGGACCGAGACGTGGTCGCTCACAATGGGCCTTATCAGAAAGCTTAAAGTCACCCAAAGGGCAATGGAGAGGGCTATGCTCGGAATTTCCTTGCGTGATCACGTCAGAAATGATGATATCCGCAGGAGAACCAAAGTTACCGACATAGCCCGAAGAATTGCCAAACTTAAGTGGCAGTGGGCAGGGCACATTGCTCGCAGAACGGATGGCCGATGGGGCCGAAAAGTTCTGGAGTGGCGACCGCGAACTGGAAGACGATACGTTGGAAGGCCTCCCACTAGGTGGACCGATGACCTGGTTAAGGTTGCGGGAAGGCGCTGGATGCGAGACGCACGGGATCGGTCAATGTGGCGACGCCTGGGGGAGGCCTATGTCCAGCAGTGGACGTCTTTCGGCTGAAATGATGAATGATGATTCAGGTCGTTTACGTAAGCCAGATAGTGGAGGGGACCAGTCACTGATCCTTGGGCTGTGCCTTGCGTAACTTTTACGGGTCTGCTTAGGCTAGGGCCGACTTTAACGTGATAACATCGGCTACGGAGATATTCTTTACACCAGTCTAGTAATTTTCCTCTTATTCCAGAGTTCTCTAGTGTTTTTAATAGCGTATTGTGTCTGAGTGTGTCAAACGCCTTACTAAAATCAATAAATATTAGTATTACATGCTTCTTGTCGTCTAGGCAATTGTTAACCTCATCGGTAAAATTGGAGAGTAATTGAGCTGTAGATTTCTTACTTTGGAAACCATACTGTACATATCATAACATATCCTCCTATTCATACATTTAAGTAGATAAATAAGGCGAAAGTTTGTGAGTTTGTCTGCGTGTGTGTTTGTATGTTTGTTACTACTTCACGCTCAAACGGCTGGACGGATCTCGATGAAATTTGGCAAAGCGACAGATTATAGTCAGGAACAGCACATAGGATACTTTTTACCCCGGAAGTAAGTTCCCTCGGGATGATTTTCGACTTTCACGCGGGCGAAGCCGCTGGCAGAAGCTAGTTGTACAATATTTTGTAATTTTAGAGAGGTTTTTAGAGGTATAAATAGGAGCTAGAGGTTCATTCAGAGGTAGAGGCTCATTGGGCACACGATAGTACAAAAGAAAACCGTTTAACACTCGCCAGAGTACCCAGACAAATATTTATACTGTTTGCCCAGTTGTAAATTTATAGGATTTTTTTTTTTTTTTTTTTTAAAAAAACGTTGCCCCACACTAGGAATTTCTTCCTGTATCGTGGGTGCGTTTACAAACATATAAACTCACATACACAAACACCCAGAGCCGGAACAACTATCTGTAGGTCATACAAATATTTGTTCCGTGCGGGAATCGAACCCGCGACACGCAGCGCAGCAGTCAATAATAAAACAAATATCATCTAAAATTTTGATGAGTAAAATATTTATTATTAATTCTAGTTATGATTATTATTTTAACAGGAAACAGTGAAGTATCTTGCTGCCTCAAATTCAAGCTATCTTCTTTTGTGTATTTTTCAAATTGGTTTCAGGCTACAAGCTATTAAACAATAGAGCCCTTTATAAACAAATATTATTTTTATTTTATAGTTGGTAAAACTTCACTAATATGGCAGATATCACAAAACTAGGTAAATAAGATTTCCTAAGAACTACAGCTGACCATGGGGTCAATGGCCACAAAAGTTATTTAACTAATTTTGAAATTTTTATCAAATCATCAATTTCTGATTTCATAATTTAGCTGATCACGGGGTCAATGACCTCGGGTTGCACAAAGTATTCAAAAAAGTTACACTATCAGTTATGCAAAAATCCAATTTGCACCTAGTACGGAACCTAATTTTTATGAACTTTCAACAATATCAGACACCATACATTTTTAAAAAAAGCCACTTTCACACATGCAAAATACCTGTATACAGGGTGTTTTTTTGTCAATATAGACTAAACACCTATATTCTATTTTCATTTTAAAAACCCAAATAGCTCTACTTAAAACATTATCAGTATTGACACAGATTTTAAACACTTTTTATCTCTTATCATAAAAAAACATGACGAATATGTAAATATTATGTTAAAATTTTTCATAGAAGTGAGACCATGTAATTTCCAAATGGTATTTCCATTTGGAAAATACACCTGTTTTTATTTCTAGTTTAAACTAGCATTTTCTTGTGGCTTCATTTTCATGGTCTATTGATAGGAATTTTTCCAGATAAGTAGCCTATTTATGAAACTCAGTGATTGTATTTTCTATAGGTGAAATAATTTTCGTAATTAGATCTGCTGAAAATTATTTCCAGATATTACCTTCTACAGACAAACAATTCTGCCTTTTTATAATTGTAATTTATATGAGTATTAAGTATTATACCCTTATCCTTGTAAGCCTTTATGCTATCCCAAATTACGTATATTATATGTACGTATGTATATTATACAGGGTAAATTTTACAAGTAGGCAAGGATGGCCAAATCAGACACTATGAGAAATAGTGAAATCACTCAAAGAAGTCCACCAGGCCGACTTGGATATGTTCTTTCAGGATTCAATATTTCTAGCCAGGAACGGAACCTGTTGATTTTGGAAATTACATACCCCAATCTTGAGACAAGACCGAATTTTTCACCAAATACCTACATGTTTTTGTACTAAATCTACAAAGACTCGTATCATGCAATTAAGGACAGGAAAAAATCTTTAGGGAATTCGGCAATTTATTGAAAATAATGGTCACCATTTTAACACATAACGTGTAATAGGAAGGTACTTAATGTATTAAAAAAAACTGGCCAAGTGCGAGTCGAACTCGTGCGCCGAAGGGATCCGTAATTTACCTAATTAATTTTAAACTTTTTTAATTTCGGAATTTTTCCTTTATTTGTGCTGCAAGAAGACCTTACTTTTTGGCCAGATTTCGTGTTTCTAGGTCAACTGGAACTATACCATATAAGTTTTCGACCCAATACCTATAGGATACTTCCGGATGACCTAGAATTGTCATTTTTTGTTAAAAGCAAGGCAAACAGCACCAGTAAAGGAAAAATGCAAGAAAGTGATCTTATAAGGGTTCTTTTATTTACCTTTAGAGGTACGGAGCCCTAAAACCAAGTATTTTGTTAATAACTCCCTTTTCCTAAGTTTCATGTATGTCATTACTTCCCAGAATGTATGTGTGTATGTGACTGTATATGTGAGAGGCAAATCATATTATTCCATACAGTAGGTGGTATTTGCTTCAAAGTCAAAATAAAATATATTTATTTCAACTAGGCCATTAAGCAGCACTTTTGAATGTCAACAATAAAAATTTACAAGTACTAAAAATGTATTATAGTGTGCATTCGGAAAAGTAGCTTGTTATGGAGAAGAATGTACAAAAAACTCCATAAACTCCTTATTTTTTAGCCCTAACCTCCAGGAAGGATTTGGGGAGGCTTTTGCCCAGCTATGGAACAGTGTAGGCTGATAAAATAGTATCATCCTTTAACCAGTCCCATGCAGTTTCTTCAGTTATTTTACACTTTGACAAAGTAAAAGAAAAGCTTCAAATATTTTCTTAATAGACTTGTTTATGACAGTTCATCTAATAAGATTTGTTATTTTTTATTTACGTATATGACATGTGAATGCATACTGATAATTGAAAGTATTGGCTGGTTGGTGCATCCAATTGAAACAAATCTTCAATACAATATCATGTATTATTTTGCATATGTCTTTTTCTAGTACATTATCTGCAAAAGATTCTGTTCTAGGATATCCCACCTTCTAAATCAGTTAAGTATACTCTCTTATATTGTATTTGAGTGTTAGTTTCAAATGATCTAGAGAGCTTTGAAAGTTCTATAGAAATATGCTGCATGTAAATATTTAATTTATACACTGAAAGAAAGGGGTGGCCATTCATCTTACTTATTGGAAAATGCCAATGGAAAGTCATAAAACTATTTGAAAGACCAATAGGAATCTCAGTAAAAAGATAAATAAAATATGAACATACCCAAAAGGTAAAAAAACGAGTCCAATGGCCCAATGCACTCGAAATATCGACCATAAACATAGACAGTTTAAAAATACCTGACACAGGGTTCCTATTCAGCCTTTCTTTCATGACCTAGCTTCCACATATTTAATATTTTCGTGTACACCGAAAGTGAAATGTGCTCGGGGGTGGCAAGGGGAGGCCTGACGTCAGTGCGCGCGCAGCTGACCCCAAACTGCCTGACCCAGATTCTGACTTGCCTTGCGACATGATTCTGTAAAATGTCAACATAGCTCGCCCTGAGCGAAATACCGCAGATATTGACTAACACGCGCGCTCTACGACCTACATACTACCTCCACATCGCCGCAATCTAACTAGAAAACATATTCATGACCTATTTTTTTCTCCAGTTTCAGGACCTAACTTTGTCTTCGTCTAAATACACAATAATCGATAGATTTCCGCGTGAATTACGGAGCTTAAAATATATGCACACTGTACTGACCAACAACTAAACACATCACCGCAGCTTCCTCCGATTAATTCACGTTTTCACACAAACATTTTGATTTTATTCGGTTCTGGACGCCATTATCAACATCGACGACTAACTTGTTAGGCACTATTTCACAGCTCATGCGGCGTCCATCGCGTTATATTGCGCACTCGAAACACTTATCACTATCGACTTATAATTATTTTACACAAATAAGTCACGGATCAAGCTCGTCGTATGTGAAAAATGTTAAAAACGGGATCGGGCGCAATCCGCTACGCCACCCCGTTCCACTGCAATTTTGTCACTGCTGCCAACTGACAGGAACATAAATAAATACATCACTTATACCAACTTCATTTAACGCTATCCCATTGGCTAATAAAATTTAAATTCATACGATTGGCTGAATATTTGACACATTTTAGTTTTAAACCAATCAGAGGGTGTGTCTGGGCCATCTCTCTTCTTTCTCAGGTGCTTATGAAATGAATTAAAAAAGTTACTCCACGGCGTTCGGATATGTCAAAAAAAATGCTTGAACGAGTTTATTGACCTGCTATAAATTCACAAAACTATTGATTCTGTCAAGTTAGTGCTTGTTTTAAATTCTCTACGGCAAGTTTTAAATGTTTAGTTTGAACTAAAACAATTTTCGTGTTTATTTTAATGCCATCAAACGTTTTTATATTAGTTTGGTAAACTTTGGTACCAAGTCACCACTCACGTATCCGATCGTTATATTCAAGTTCAGTTCAACAACAACAGACAGAATTTGACGCAAGATGGCTTGTTTTTGTTCTTGAATTTAGTGACGGATCGATGTTTTCAGTATTTCACTTGTGTGTATAGGAATAAACTTAGTTTCAATTGAAATCACGGGTGGATTTACTTTAATATTTGATTAATAATATCTAAGTGATAATAACTGACAGTTTTGATAAAAACTTGGAACGGATTCGCGTGGTGGTTTTAACATAAAAAAGAAGCTTCCCTGACTTGTTGCGGTAAGTTACATTAAGTTTTTGATCAGTTAAATTATCATTTGTTACGCACATAAATAGGTTATAATAATTTCACATAGTTATACAAGAACTTACACAAAGATGCGCAGAGTTACCCCCTTTATCAGCTGATTACGACGTTCACTTAAATTTAGTGTTTTTTTTGTAAATAAACATCTGTTATCTCAGAAATACTAACCAGGAACATGTTTAGTCGAAAATCTTTTGTTCCTTATGTTAGAATGCGTATAATTTTTGCAATCTTAAAAAATAAAGCTTGGTCCAGATGGTAGCAGTACTTTCAGTTTAACCACTGCATTAGATGGCTATTTCTATAAGCATCAAGAGTATACTGTATTGGCTAACCATTATTCAAACAAAACTATTAAATAATGTTATAATACTGACAACAGATCTTTGTGTCTCTTAATTGGCTGCAAGACCCTGCTCAGAACCTATTTGTTGTGTCTATGTTGAAAGTGAAGATAGCATTGTATAACTGTCTCTTTCACTCGCTTATGTTTGTTGCATCATCCTATCTCTTTTACTCTATGGAGTATACTCAATGACAAACTGTTTCTTGCGCAACAGTTGGCAGAGCCAACTTCAGAGACACAAAGATCCGCTGTAACTATTATACATGATAAATAAATTCCTGAAGAACTGGTGGCTAAATAATAACAGCTGCACCGGTCAATATTTAAGTTTAAGCAGTGCTTGCCAAGGTCGGTCCATGGATGATATCTTAACATACTGAGATTCCACCGTGCCTCCGAAAACATGTTAAGAGCTCAGTGGTTGTAATCAGGAAACAATTGATTTTCTATTGTTTCACACCTGATTCAGGTTTTTCTACCGCTGAAGGTTTAAGCCAGCATGTCAATTGAACATATTTGAAGTGATAAGGGTAGGCAGAGTGAATAAGTTACTTCTAGGCAAGCGTGCTTGACCACATCATTGCTTTCCAACAGGCGAGATAGTAGTCAAACGCGATCCTATCAATTATAAAAAAAGAACCATAGACTGGAATCCAACCACAACATAGTTGGAAAAAGATTAGGCAGGTATATAATTCTGACAAGTATGAACATGTCTACTGGAGACCTACGCATAGGTTATCTTGCTATTATTATAAAAGCAAAAGTTTGAATGGGGATGTATGTTTGTTACTCAATTACACCAGAATGACTGAATGGATCTTTTTTTTTCATTGAAATTTAGCACACAGATAGATATAGTCTAGAATAGAACATTTTTATCCCAGTATAATATTCCATGGTAGAGTTATCATATAGATGGATCACCTTTTCCCCACTAAGACTCCCATTTAGTCGGTTGTGCACGCATGCCTCCTCTCTTTGAGAAGAAATGGGCCATAATCCATCACGCGGGCCCAGTGCGGTATGGTGGATTTCACATATTATCCAAGTATTGGTTCTAAGACATGCCAGTTTTGTCACAATGTTTTCTTTCACCGTTTTGAGAGCAGTGGTGATGAAATAATTAACTCAAATTAAAGGGCCTGCCTGCTCTCATTTGCCTCAGCTGGTACAGTATTGCTCAGTGTTATTGGCCAGGTTGAACATAGCCTTACCGATAGCCAAGCTACAGCGCATTGCTGTTATTGTATGAGATTAACTACGCTTCACTCTCATAGCCTACTCCACAGGAACCATTCTAAAAAGTAGCCTACGACACTGAGCAATAGTGTTGCTTGCTTTCAGTGATAGACCATAATCGGGTAATTACGGTTAAAGTTTACTTAATAAGCAGTTTAACTTACATAATGTCTAGCTCGTATTAGACCTGTACGGGGCTAATCCTAACGCTGTCAGCTGTCAATGTGGCTGAGTTCTGATCAAAACATGTATAAGTTTAGAGTCATCTATATGATAAAGAAGAAGAAGTGTAGCTAGTTCGAATCTATAATTCAATATAATACTATATTGAATCATTTAAAACTAATTATTAACTCATTGTTAGTGATGACTAACTAAAATGTTGTAATGATGCTGTTATCACTAGTTACCATTATTTATTGTCAGGCAAAGCAAAGTCAAATTCTTTATTTGAATTAGGTAGGCCATTAAGTGGCACTTTTGAAAGTCAAAAATTTAAATTTATAAGTAATAACAATTGATTTTTCTGTGAATTCGGAAAAGTAGCTTGGTATGGAAAAGAATGGACAAGAAACTGCACACACTATTAATCTTAATCATTATAGCGAGGTCATCGGGATAACAAGTGTTTGTGTTATTCCAGGTTATAAACTATTATGTGTGTAAAATTTCTTTATAATCCCTTCAGCCATTTTTACGTAATTGAAACACAAACATAGAAAGTTTCATATTTATAACATTCACCGTCAACTTTTTAATATTCCCACTGCTAGGACACAGGCCTCCTCTCTGTGGGAGGGGTTTAGAATATTAGTAGGATGAATTTTAATAGTCACGCACCCCTCTTAAATTTTTCTTAATTTACTCAGTCATTTTTTCTAAAAACAAATTTTAATGTATTCTTTTTTCCTCCCAGGAACTCTTGCCTTAAAGTGTACTCATTATTCAGTTTAATTTGATCCCATATTTTCCTTACAGATTCCACACATGACCGTTACACCATGAGTAGCTATGAAGATGACGAATCATCTAATGATATGGACATGTATGTGGCTCTGGACCTGGGCTCACCCCTTGACGGCTTCCGGGCTTCCTGGCCTGCTGACCGGGCCAGTCCAACTGACGAAGAAATCCTGGACCATCTCACTCAAAGGGCCATGGCTAATGCCGCAGCCAACGCAATTGATCGGAGCAGCCCCAGCATTTTGGACGACGAACCTCTAGATAGGAGCATCGTCAATAGCCCTGAGGTCATCGTTCAGTCCAACGAGCCTAGTTCATCTCAATCCTCAGACAACAACACATACCAAACGCCTGTTCCTAGTCACTTAGCCATACTCACCGAGGATATCCACCGCTACCGGGAGGCACGGGAGAGGTTCAGCATCGTCTCGCATATCGGCAGGATCGTGCAGGAGGCTGAGCATTCTATCAGGACAGCTCAGCAGAGGGTACGGCAGAGCCACCGGAGAGAAACTCGACTGAGGGATAGTCTGCAGGCAGAAAGTCAATCTGATTCGGAACC
Source organism: Orthosia gothica (assembly GCA_949775005.1). Lineage (NCBI taxonomy): Eukaryota > Metazoa > Arthropoda > Insecta > Lepidoptera > Noctuidae > Orthosia > Orthosia gothica. The sequence goes on along the minus strand of OX459034.1, from coordinate 63,863,691 downwards.
TGCCTCTCAAACGGAACCTGACTCTCAATCGGATGCTGTCGCTCGAACTGAACCCGTCGCTCAAACCGAACCTATCCCTCAATCGGAACCTGCCTCTCACACTGAATCTGCCTTGCCTGAGCCGGAGTCTTCAGCGACTGAAGAGTCCAACCAATCTGCACCAGAGACCCGTGTGCAGGCTAGCACCGAAACAGTAGAAGAACCCCCAGCAAAAGTGAGGAGAATCATCTCCCCGGCCAAAAACCGCTCCCCCAACAAAAGCGATGACGGAGAGACCTGCCCCATCTGCCTCGACACCTGGGGGAACTCGGGCGCCCACAGACTTGTGGCCCTGAAGTGCGGCCACCTGTTCGGCGCTGAGTGTGTTGAGAGATGGCTGAAAGCACTAACTCCTAACAATAGGACCTGTCCTACATGCAAAAGAAGAGTATCTCTTAAAGACATGCGATTCATCTACGCAAGGAAACTAATTGCAGCCGACACTTCAGAAATAATACGACTGCAGAAGCAAGTAGAAGTACTACAGGCCGAGAAGAGCCGGACAGAATTGAACTTACACACGTCGAAACTGGCTCAGCGTATGTTAAAAGAAGAGTTGGAAACCTTAAGGAAAACGATGAGGTCCCAAGCGGCCAGGCACCTGGCTGAAAAGAGAACCGTGCGATTCGCGCTCGAGAAGAACTTGGAGATCTGCAAAGATGGCGCGTGCCGAGTCATGACTTACAACTGCAGGACGTACGAGCTGTATGTGTCGCAGAAAAGCGCCAACTACCTGTTCCCTGGCTATGGTATCAGGAAAGTCAGTTGCGTAGACTACACTCTAGGACAATTCGTCCATCTACATCCCAAGCCAATCAGGGATATTACTTACTCTCAACCAAGCGACTTGCTGCTGAGTGTAGGTTTGGACAGCACTGCAAGAATTGTAGAAAGAGGAATTCCTAATGTGACGATAAACGCAGGGTTCCCGCTGTGGTCCTGTTCTTGGGATCACCACAGAACCAACCAGTTCTACGTCGGCGGCGTCGGCGGAATGATACACTTATACGACTTTCGAGACTCGACTACAAGTCTCTGTACGTTATCAGGCACTGGAGACATGTCTCCTGTCGTCTCCTTACACTCTACCCAACACGGTCTCCTATCTTGCCAGCTGAACTCGTGCTGGTTGTGGATCAATAAAAACGGTCAGTGGTTGCCGAAAGCTTTCCCAACGAGCGGCGCGTTCATGTCTATGACATACGATAACGATACGCAAAAGGCTCTAATCTCGATGAGGCCCAAAGGCGCAGAGCGTTCGAAGTTGTCTGTGTTCTCTTTATTGCCAACTCAAATGGGGACGTATATTGAAGAGGAGAAGGTATTCAATGGCTCGGCAAGGACGTCGCTTATGTCTAGAGCGACGTTCTGTAAGACCCCAGGCTATTCTTGGGTGGCTGCGCACTCTGAAAGCGATGCGACCTTGTATCTTCACGGGTTGGAGGGCTCGAGGACGATGTCTTTGCCGGCAGCTGAGCCTGCCTTAGATGTGTGCTCTGTGGAAATCAATGGGAACAGTCTCTTAGCTGCCCTATCGGACACCAGACTAAGGATTTATAAAGCTGTGCATACTACTCTTTGAGGAGCTGTCTTTAGAGGACTGTTCCAACTGTGGTCACATCCGGATTGGCCTCAGTTTGATCACAGCTCCAATGAAAGCCATTGTGGGAAATAATGTAAAAGGAGTTTTTAGTTATATGTAAAGCCAGCAGGTTCTGTAGCTTCTGCCTACCCCTAAGGGGCCAAGGCGTAAGTTTATGTATGTGTCTGTATGTATGCAAGGAATTGTAAAAATATTTTAGTGTGTGTCTAAAAATGTCATAAATTAAGTGATACTGTATACTTTTCATGTTTGACTGTCTGGTCTTATAGATCTATTTTACGGGTTTTCTTCGGAAATTGAGCCAACGCAGTTTTAAATTAATATTGTAAACAGTGGCGGCGCTATACAGTTCACTAGTGTAAGAAAACTAAGTATTACTTTCCCTTCTTCAAGAGCGGCTGAACCGATTTTCAAGATATTTGATTTGTCTCCTCCCCGAATAGCCGAATAATTATAAAAAATATCGAAAAAAAAATCAACATAAAGAAAATCTGCGGCAGTACGAAGTTGGCCGGATCAGTTTGTTAGTATAATAAGCTCATTTTAACCCCCACCGAAATAGACGGGTATTAAATTTGACGTGTGTATCTGTGTGTCTGTCTGTGGCATCATGGCTCCTAAACGGATGAACCAATTTTGTTAAAACATTTTTGTCAGACGTCTAGCGCTGCCACTGATTCTATGTAGTATGTAGACTATCGGGTACTTCCTACAATAGTTATAATCTAGATCTAGTTTTGTATAAGATCGATCTGCCATGCAATATTTTTTAGATATTAACAAATATACAGGGCCATTTTAATTTAATAAATGTGATTTTTGTTGTATCTAGTGTAGCAGGATTAAGTCTGTCATTGCAAACAAAAAAAAAAAAAAATCTGGCTGAAAAAGTAATTTGTTATTTCTAGATTGTTTGACCTAATGTAGTAATTTAAAGTTACTATTAGATATTGTTTGTGAAAAATAAAAGTTACAGGTAGATTCAAACTTAATGGCAGAATACGTGTCAACGCCATCATGATTCCGCTGTGTGAAAAAGGTGCTCTTTGACCTGTTTAGCTCCCTCTCTCTCACAGGTGGAACCTTGAACGTTTGGTACGTCAGAGTATCCCCTGGAGACATGTAGGTAATTCAGGTTCCACAATAAAATGTTCCTTAGTCATCACATGTTAGTGGATAAAAATAAACTTTGTTTTATATGAAATTGTTCGTTAATTTTCATTCTCTTAGTTCTAAGATTCTGTCGATTTATAACAACTGTATATTGGACGTATAGACTGCAGATCAGCGCCCTATTAAAGTAGTTGACAAAAAATATCTATTTAGTCCGTCAGATAAATAACCTAAAAATATTACACACGATTTTTTTCTTTTGCCACGTAAACAAAAAATTACGACGATACAGTGCGTTGAAATATTGTGTGACGTCATGGTGTGCTACAGTTAATAATACTGACAAAGTGACGTCACAAGCCCTCGCGCCTGAACTTTGAGGCGCTTTATCTTTGTCAATTTTTTACCCCCCTCCGGAAAAAGAGGGGTGTTATAAGTTTCACGCATTGAGATAGGAAATATTTTATTATTTAGTATGTCTATGGTTTCACGTGTGTTGCTGTCTGTCTGTGGCATCATAGGTAGCGCCTAAACGGATGAACCGATTTTGATTTAGTTTTTTTTTGCTTGAAAGGTGATTTTGTCGAGAGTGTTCTTAGCTATGTTTGAATAAAATCGGTACAGCCGTTCAAAAGTTATGGGCGTTTTACTGTTTGAATCGGGGTGTTTTCGCAAGATAAATGCGTCGGGGTGTTTTTAAATTTTGAAATTTTACTTGAAAATATTCTCACTGACAGACAAAATAGAATTATCATTTTTCTACCCAAGCAACATCCCTGTTGCGTAACTGCACCAAGACATACTCTTTGGCACGCAGCTCAGATTTAGATAGAATTCCAATTCTACCCGCACGGTCCCTTTCAGTTTGACAATGACAACTCAACAGTGTTCATTGCGCGTTTTACGCTTGTGTAGACGGATTTATACAAATGAATGCAAAGCACGCGCAATTATTTGAAGTTACGCAATTAGGGTATTGATAGCCACTGTATGCCTTTGTGTAATAACTTTGGTTTGCTACACTTAAAAGCTGAATGCGGCAGTAAGCGTGATTTCTATGATATTTAGCATAATATTGGCAAGTTAAAATTAAGCATGCTTTTCTGTGATTACACTGCATAAGTACCTACATAAATCATAAAAATATAATTATTATTATGTTGAACTGTCATTTATTAATAACAATGAAAATTATGTTGAAGTGTTTTATTTTTTATGTAGTTTTGTATCCTCTGTTATTCTTGATTTCTGTTGTGATCAAATACCTCATGCAGTTGTTTAGTTAGTATCGCCATCATCTCCATGGTCTTGTAAGACACCGCTTTCTGATATCATCATCGTCTTCCTGCTCTTGTTTGTCCCATGTTGCTTGTGGTCGGCGCAACACGTTACGGTCACGTTGTTTTCTTCCACACCGTCCTGTCCCCCATCACACTATCACTGTTTCCCTTTTTAGGGTTTCATACCTACCCAAAGGATAAAAACGGCAGCCTAATTGTGTAAGTAAATTTGGCAACGGAAACAATCTGTTTCTTTCCCAAAAACACACACATACACAAAAAAGTTGAATAAAGATTCAACTTTTTTGTCCTAGAAGGACATACATAGAACTTATTGGTGATGTTCTTCAGGGCGGCCAGGTGCGCAGTGGCGTGCGTGTATGATCTGATGTATGAACGAAACAAAAGGAGTATATGTATAAGCAGGAAGCAGGTGGCATCCTATGAATAAAAGTATTGAGTTTATCTAGGTGGGTATGTGTGAAACCGTAAGTGCTTAAGAATAAGGTTAAATTTGTAAGAAATGCTAACTCAATAAGGTCAAACCTGCAGCAGGTTGCACCTTTTTACTGTAAAATCAGTTGTATTGTCCTATTTGTGTCTTCAGACGTAGGTACCTACAGGTTACGTCCTGAAGGTAGATCTTCACAGTTTATTGACTTCAAACACGCGCTGTTGGATTTTGAACTTTCAGTTCTGCGCTCAGGTTAAATCTAACGACGTGCTTTGTTATTTAGGTTTTAGTTTATCAGACAACGCCGGTTAAAGAACAAGACCCTGAGTTAAAGTTTTAGCATAGTTCGCGTAGCTGAGGTAATTTTTCATACAGCACTAAACGTTTTGGGAATTCTTTCATTATGCGTGCAACTAAGGAGTGGCATTTCCTGACGGAGTCTTTGTTTCCCAGTTGCTACAAACAATCTATAGGTTACTTGTAGACAAGCGTGCTTCACCGTCGACCACATCATCGCTTACCATCAGGTGAGATAGTGGTCAAACGCGGGCCTAAAAAAAGTATGAAACCCCAGACATGTGAGCTAAACTGAACTTAATTAGCTTAGCTCTGGGTCTGAAAACGGGTTGACAAATAAGTTACCAACCTCGTATGAACTTTATTTAAAAAAACTCCCTTCTTAAGCCCGTTCAACCAATTTTAACTTCAATTGCAATAATGACATGAACAATAACTGCTGTAATAAACAGTTGGTGTTGGTAACAGGTTTATGCTTTTTATGTCATCCATATGGTAACGGAATAGAATTTAAAATCGGTTGAACGGACTGTAAAAGGGGTTGTAAAAAGGTGTAATAATAATTCAAATAGAGTTTTTCTGAGTGCATTACTCCAGCCAGATAATGTCGAAAATCGTCATCTTAGTGCAATAGATAATTAGATATACAGCTTCTGTAATTGGTAAGCAGATTTTTAAATTTGGTAAGCTGATAGTTTTTTAATTATTTGATAAAAACAGTTCCGGCTGGAGTAACGTTACCGCAGCCAGATATTTTGTTTTCTAACGGGTATGTTGAAATAAATGTTATCTAAATAATTAGATATCAATTTAAAATAAATGGTACCACTTATTTTTTATAAGTATTTGCTATGGTTGCGAAGATATTTAAAATCCTGCTGCAGTAACGTTTGCACGATTGCTGCATCTCGAAATTGACTAAACGGATGATTATAATTTTTGTTCATGACATCTGGCTAATTAGGTATAATTTGTTACTCAATAAAAAAATCCACAATAATGCACCGTTTTGAAATTATTTTAGTAAATAGAAATATGCTTTAATAGGTCCTAGCACTGCCAATAAGTGGTCCAACGACTAACTTGAAACGTTATTATATAGGTAATTACTGCTTTTAAATGGTACTGAAGTTTCATTAATATCCTTTAGGTATTTAAAAAGTTATGATGAAAGTTCAATTTGTTCCGGCCACGGCGCGCAGCTGAGTTATTTGAAGACCGATTAACTGAGTTATCTGTAGTTGTGGTAACTGAATCTTATATCAATAATTAGATTTATAGTCCAATTATATACCTGTGAAATTTCAGACTTGTACACTAATTAATTAACGAGATAATCGAAAAAACATATTTAAGAATGGTAACCCGACCAAATCTAGAATGTTATATAAAAGCGGCCACGCAATACATTTTACCAACCTTCTAAAATTATTAGCATTGTCCTTAAAAGTTGGTACAGTCACGAATGCAATTACTTTGATTAAAAAATTAAACCTACCGTATTAAATGTTTAAATAAATTTTACTTTTTGCTTAAGTAAGTGTGCACTATGCCATTCTTCATATATTCACCTACCTACGTTTAACCGTTCTGTCGATGAGGTAGGTAGGTACCTACTTACTATTTACAAGGTATAAATTGCGCCTAATTCGTTTTTAGTTAATTTTATATTATGTATTTAGGTAAAGGAATGTACTATTCTTTTTTTTTTAAAAAAAAACGTTAGGAATTTCTTCCTGTATCGTGGGTGCGTTTACAAACATATAAACTCACATACACAACACCCAGAGCCGGAACAACTATCTGTAGGTCATACAAATATTTGTTCCGTGCGGGAATCGAACCCGCGACACGCAGCACAGAAGTCAATCGCTCAACCACTGCGCCAACCGTGTGCCCGTATATTATACATGGTATAGTTAGATTAAGGTAAGTACCTATATGTAATATGGGAGCCGTAGCTTTAAATCAAAGAGGAGGACTTTGCCCAACAGTGGGGCACTGTAAAAGGCTAGATAACAAAAGATATAGAAGAAAGAAGTTGACTGCCTTTTTATGTCGTTTATTTTTACTATTGTAGTTTTTTTTTTTATAAAATAAAACTTAATTTAAGAATACGGCTATCTTTATGTAATACATTTGTGATTTTTAAAATCACAATATATAAAACAGTGGAACCTACCTACCTACTGTATGTAATATATGTAAGTACTTACTGCACTGTGATGTTTTTAAATTGTATTATTGTTTAGCTGTGATTCTACAATAAAACTTAATTTTAAATATGGCTATAACTATTTTACTTACTCGGAACTTATTCGGAACGCTAAGCACAACACGACACAAAACAACATTGGCCGAAACGATGGTCATAACCTCCAGCAGCTGATGATCACTGGCAAGGTCAAAGACAAGTGGCCGAGGGGCTGCAGCCCGATCAGATGGTCTGACCATATACGTTCAACGCTGAACACCAAGCTGCACGATGCACTCCACGTCGCCAATGACAGACACAAATGGAGAATCATCGTCAGAGAAAAGCTGGTATCCTGACACGGGCATCACGAACCTCAGTAATGCGGAACACGACGCGAGGAGGAGGAAGCACAATACAGTGAAAATAGTGAAGGTGTATAACAGTTAATAACGTTGCATATATAAGTCCATATAAACATATCCGTGATTATTTTTGAAGTTCATTTATATACTTACTTACCTTAATTCTACTTTACTCTAGAATCCTTCGCTCCGCTCTGGATAAAAAAAACACTCTCGCCTTTAAAATAGTTGTTTACATATCTGCATAAAATCATCATCATCTACATAAGTAGGTATTCCATATCTTTATTACCTACGCATAATTATTTTTGAAATCAATATTCTATCTGTAGAAACAAAAATATTTAATTATAACTATGTTTTACTTTAGCACCTGTGTACCCGTCTGTACCAAACACATATTATTGTCACGTATTATCCTGTAAATTTTAGAAGGTTAGTATAATGTATTGCGCGGCCGCTTTTTTATAACATTCTAGATTTGGTCGAGTTACCAGGCTTATGTATTGTTTTTCGATTATCTCGTTAATTAATTAGTGTACAAGTCTGATATTTCACAAGTATATAATTGAACTATATATCTAATTATTGATATAAATTTCAGTTACCACAACTACAGGAAACTCGGTTTATCGGCCTTCAATTAACTCAGCTGCGCGCCGTGGCTGAGACATAATTGTAGTTTCATCATAACTTTTTAATTACTTTTAGGATACTAATGAAACTTCAGTACCATTTATAGGCAGTAATTACCTTTAAAATAACATTTCAAGTTAGTCTTTGGACTGCTTATTGGAAGTGCTAGGACCTATTAAAGCAATATTTATATTTAATATAATAACTTCAAAACGGAGCATTATTGTGTTTTTTTTTATTGCGTAACAAATTATACTTAACTAGCCAGATGTCATGTACAAAAATTATAATCATCCGTTTAGTCAATTTCGAGATGCAGCAATCGTGCAAACGTTTTTGCAGCAGGATTTTAAATATCTTGGCAACCATAGCAAATACAAATACCAATTATGTTTTACCATTTATTTCAAATTGATATCTAATTATTTAGTTACCATTTATTTCAACATACCCGTTAGAAAACAAAAGATCTGGCTGCGGTAACGTTACTCCAGCCGGAACTGATTTTATCAAATAATTCAAAAACTATCAGCTTACCAAACTTTTAAATCTGCTTACCAATTACAGAGGCTGTATATCTAATTATCTATTGCACTTAGATGACGATTTTCGACATTATCTGGCTGGAGTGATGCACTCAGTTTTTCTCTGTAATTGTAATAAATATGGTAGTAGCTTGATGGTTAAGAGTCGCCAAATGATTGAAGTAGTGTAACATTAAGCTATGGTTATTTTATGAAATAATAACTGTAAGTATTGAAATCTTACTTAAAACAAGTCTGGATAGCTTAAATTAACCAATACATATCTTGATGTTTTTTTTTACAATTTGTGTTTTTTATTTCAATCAATCTGGCAGCTTGACCCAATTATTTTGGGACCCGCTTCCGGTCTAAACTGGATGCAGCTGAGTAAAAGCCAATACTTCTTCTGTCATTCGCCCAAACGAGGTTTTTATCAGTGTTTCTACTTTTTGTGAAGTGAAGATATTTCTTCCAAAGACCTTATACTTCTTACTACTAGACTGCATGTGCACTATCGCGCAAAAAACGGTCCGAGCGAGAGGGCTCCAGTTGGTAGTGTGTCTCTTTCTAATGAGGTGACCATGACCAAACATAACAAGGGACAAATTGATTGTAAAAACAATAGTGTAAGTATCCCGATATATGTATATATGCTAACTACGCTACCTAAACCTACCAAATTCAAGGGAAAAAAAAGAAACGTGTGTATATTTTTTGGAATCTACATCACATACATATCGTATGGTGTCGGGCGTAAAGAATTTCAACATCCCATGTTTTTCCATTGGTGTCATAAGAGGCGACTAAGGGACAAACCAGAGAATGGGCAGCAGCGTTCTCTGTGCATTTGTAACAACCATACTGGGATCCAACCCGCCTGCAAAGCACTCCCCATGAATAGCACAAATAAAACATAGCCCCTAGTGCCCGGCAGCCTGCCTACCCTCGACTACGGTAGTGATCTAGGTTAAGGTATGGCAAGGGGTGCAAAGAATCCCGGACGAGATCCGGCTACCCCAACAAATACCGACGACAGGACCTGGCAACGTACAACACACGCACACTCCGGACTCCGGACCGACGATAAGATCACCGAACTCGAAGAGGAATTGAGCAGTTTACGATGGAGTATTATAGGGTTATCTGAAGTTCGAAGAGGGAGGGGGGACTCGATAACCCTCAAATCCCAAGTCTGGATAAGTCTTGTTCTTCAAGACCCATCGTATAGATAGGAACAAAAAGCTCTCTGATCTTACTCTCAAGCTCATGAAGGAGAGGCGTGAGATGATCCTGCAGTCTTCAGACGATGCTTTGAAATACCCCAAAGGATCTCAATTATTTCACATATTGTCCAGTTCCGTAGACAGTTGAGAAACTTAACTTCACCAATTTTATTCCACTAGGAATCAATTTGCGAATAATATTAACAGCCGCTAAATTTTACTCGAACAAAACCGGCCAAAAACTCCACAAACCTGGTGGTCCTACATTTAGTATTACCAGGCCCAAACATTTAAAAGTACTACTCTTACTCAGTATTAATGAATTATTTTTTAAATACAATGAATTGATGAATTAAAGGAACTGTAAAAATATTTAAATACGCTTGAAAGTTTCATAGACTTTGAAACGTATTTAAATATATTTTTTATTCGTTCGTTTTGGTATTACATAAAAAAGAAAATATATTTTTTTTTACCATTTCTACCAAACCCAATGATTAGTTGAGCTGGCAAGATGTCAGACAAGGACACACTACCAGCGGGCACCCTCTCGCTCAGGACCGCTTTTGGTTAGCTACCGCTTATAAGGGAATAGCTAACCTAGATGTATGATAATAGATTTCATTTTAGCTATACAAAAATTTTTGGTACACAGTCTAGTATAGGTCTACCAGAATCTCATGGCAAATGTGGAAATAAAAATTTGTTGTGTGCAATACTGGGGAAATTGGATTCAACGATCTTGATACTGTTTAATTTTTAACCCCCGCCGAAAAAAAAGGGTGTTATAAGTTTCACGTGTGTTGCTGTGTATCTGTGTGTCTGTCTGTGGCATCATAGCGCCTAAACGGATAAACAAATTTCAATTTAGTTATTTTTTGTTTGAAAGGTAATTTTGTCGAGAGTGTTCTTAGCTATGTTTGAATAAAATCGGTTCAGCCTTTCAAAAGTTATGGGCATTTTACTGTTTGAATCGGGGTGTTTTCGCAAGACAAATGTGTCGGGGGTTTTTTAAATTGTGAAATTTTACTTGTTATTTATGTATTTAGTATTAGTGAACATGAGGTACCTATTTTATAGTAGTCACAGCGGATTTTTGTGTCTCTAAAGTAGGCCCTGCCAATTAATGCGTAAGAACTAGTTTGTCATCGAGTATACTGCATAGAGTAAGCGAGATTAACATAGGAAAAATAAATCAATTGAATATTAATTTAAGTACTTATTTATTATATATCATTTAAATCATACTAATAACTTAAAACCTCATTCAGAACTAGAAAACTAGAATACGATTCCATGAACTCCACTGGCATTTCAAAAACTTGTATCTTTGTAGTTTTATGTCATCTCTCTCCATCAAAATGGTTCTTTTTCATTGGCATTTAACATATTCAAAACCAATCTCTTTATGTATAAAGTCTGTAAACAATAATAAAATGTATCATGTTACTTATAGTCATTCATCATCATCAGTCTATGATACTTTTTTTTATGTAAGTTTTATGGCCTGGGTTGCTAGGACCTAGGCTGGTTGTTAGCCACGTCTTTAGAAAGAGTTTTAGATCTTATATTTATTCTTTAGTATGCATTAGAATGCGGATGTAACAGATTCTAATGTTTTTTGGAGTATTTGGCAGCAAATTGTATCGAGTCAATCTTTCCAGTAAGGTTTGCAGAGGCAGTCAATACTACAATAAAATACTCCGCTCCACTATCCCGAGATCACTTCTGACAATGATTTTACAAAATGTCCAGTTGCGTAGACAGTTGAGTCACAAAATTACACCAATAATATATCACAATATCCACTAGGAATCAATTTACAAATAATATTAACAGCCACTGAACTTCGCTCGACAAAATCCCGCCAAAAACGCCCGTCCATATACACGTCCCACTGCAGGGCGCAGATTATTACTTAATATTTTTCTTACGTCAAAGATTCTCCATCTCCGTTAAAATCAATATCTTGTCGAAGAATTAGTAACAGTTACATTACTGTTGCCATTTCTTCATTTTTAGTAATGAAAAGAAATAAAAATTAAGTAAGAAAAATATAAAATAAACTAAAAGTATCAAAACAAGTCAGTCGAACTTACCGGTCCACTCTACGACGCACTTTAAAATCAAAGATTGAGTTTGATTTACGCCTTCTTCTTCCCTTATTTTATGATACACATTGAAAACAATATGTCTCGCTTGAGATCGAAGTGGATTTTTCGACATTTTCACAAAAATAACAAATTTTCAAGATAATATCAAAAAATTTCAGCAGCGGTTGACACATCAAGTACTTTGATTTGACAGGTGACAATTTACATTGCCATATGAAAATCACAATTTAAAAATAAAAAAAAATGCCATGAGATTCTGGTAGACCTATAGTAAGAAATACGTATAAGGTCTTTGATTTCTTCTAAACACACCAACTTCATACAAGATAGCTTGATCTCTGCGACATATGTCAAACTGACGTATACGTTATTGTTAGCCTGTCACAAAGACCATAAACGTATTTCTTATGAAGTATAAGGTCTTTGGCCTGTCATGCGCTCCCTCCGGCCATTTTCGCAACTGCGATTCGTAACCAGTTGCGAATTAAGAATTTTTATTCCTTGCAACCGGTTGCGACTCAAGCAAACTTTTTCCTTAACCGCAACTTGGTTGCGAACAAAGAATAAGAACTTTGGAAACTTGCATAGTTGCGATGGGAGAAAAGCATTTCTTAATTCGGAATCAGTACCTAGCCACAGATAATATAATACCATACAAAGAAACCGTGCCGCGCCATCTATTGGAATCAATTTTAACTGATCCGTTCAAATAATCTTTGAAATGTGAATTAAGAGCCCAATATCCCATAATTTTGTGTTTAGAAGAGTAGATTAAAAAATAACATACAATTTTTATGATCAATTCTAGAAAATGTTGATTTACACACAATTCAATAACATATCGAAGCATATCACGCCATCTAATGAACATTCACATTTATTTGAACTAAATTTTGTTTGTTAGCGCTGGGACCCCGTGACCTAGCTAAGATAATGAATAAAAAATGTAAATAAAACGAAAAATCGCAATTTACATATATGTATTTCACTTAAAAAAAATAAACAAAATAAAACTTATAAAACAAAATACCTATTCTTCGTTCTTACATACCAAATAAAATTATATTTTTCGGATCAGGACACGGATACAGATATGAATTTATTTCTGATTATCTGTTAGTTTCGGTGACGGATATTAAATTTTTAAGAAATTGTAAAAATAAAACACAAATCCATACTAATCCTATTACTATTATAAAACTGAAAGTTTGTGAGGATGGATGGATGAATATTTGTTACTCTTTTACGCAAAAACTACTGAACGTATTTAGATGAAACTTTACAGAAATGTGGCTTATACATCAGGATAACACATTGGGTATAATTTATAAAGATATTGGGAGATGCACTAATACATAGCGGTAACTCTGTCTGTCAAAATTTGCCACGGAGATTGTTTGAGATCCTGGGCAGGACATAAGCTAATTTTTTTGCATAAAACACGACGGGAGAGAAATGGGGGAGGGAATTAATTTTGTTTGAAACTTAAATCGCTATACCGGTTTAAATGAAATTTGGTATGGTCACAGATAATATAATACTAGCATACAGATGCCTCATCCCATACAAAAAAACCGTGCCGACGTAACTAGCGTTTTTCATCTGCTTAATCTTGTTATTTTTGTGAGTACATCAATCGCGTTCGAACCCGTTTCACGGCAATAGATGGTGTTAGCAGCGCCTTGCAAGTAAAAGGGTTTACGAGGTTCGTGAATATTTTTTTTGTTTAAATACAGTGAAGGTTCGTTTTATAGTATTTTTTTGCACGTTGTTACAGTTTTTTTGCACCAATGTGTGTTAAAATGCAAATTTTAACAATCGAGTTGAATGCCTCAGAAATTTAAAAATGCGCCATCTATGGCATCAATTTTAAATGATCCGTTCAAATAATCTTTGAAATGTGAATGAAGAGCCCAATATTCCATAATTTTGTACTTAGGAGAGTTAATTAAACAAGAACATACAATGTTTATGTTCAATTCCAGATAATGTTAATTTTAAACACAATTCTATTGAATTGTGTGTACATGTCGCGTCATCTAGTAAGATTTATTTGAACCAAATATTTTTTCTTAGCAATGAGACCCCGTGATAGTATGGTGATAGTTTCAGACCCAAGAATTAACAAAATAAACTTTAAAACAAAATATTCTTCTTTACTACATACAAAATTAAATAATAGTTTTCGAAGAGCCTTTTCCATAACTTTGAGGGCAAAGGCTCAGAATCAGATTGCATATGGGCAAATAATTTCTATGCAGTGGCCCACGCTAATTATTCCGGACTTCAGGGCGTTTATTGCCGAATCGATTTCCGCATCTATTTCATCGTATTCTTTTTCTTTTTGTTGCTGACTTTTCTTAAATCTAAGCACTTCCATCCATCCATCCTCACAAACTTTCAGTTTTATAATAGTAATAGGATTAGTATGGATTTGTGTTTTATTTTTACAATTTCTTAAAAATTTAATATCCGTCACCGAAACTAACGGATAAACAGAAATAAATTCATATCTGTATCCGTGTCCTGATCCGAAAAAAATAATTTTATTTTGTATGTAAGAAAGAAGAATAGTTATTTTGTTTGTTTTATAAGTTTTATTTTGTTTGTTTTTTTTAAGTGAAATATAGATTGCGATTTTTCGTTTTATTTACAACTTTCGTTGTATAGGCCCGTTTTAACACTTTGAAATTTTGGTATGGCCTCTTTCAGATGTTGAAGACCGAAGTAATTTAATCGCTTTACTGTTTTATCATATTCTTGTTGTATTGAGTTAAAAATTACAGCTACTTGCCCGTTTGGGATTATCAAATTAAAAAGATTCGATAATCTCTTCTTGTAAATTCTTGTGCCAATAGTAATTAATCAAACAGATAATATACTATTGTGAAATAACTTACGACGTGAGCACGTCACGATGAGTGCATTGTCAAGATTATATATATACTAATTATCTATGGATATTATTAGAGCGGCCAGTATCCTCCTGAAAATTTTGTATGCAAATCAACAAAATAGAGTGTCAGCAAACAGATAACGAAGGTTGCGTATAAGGAATAAAAATCTTTTAACGTAACTGGTTACGAAACTTAATCATCAGAAGGCCTAGTTACGGTTAAGGAAAAAGTTTTAATGATTCGCAACCGGTTGCAAACAAAGAATAAAAATTCTTAATTCGCAACTGGTTACGAATCGCAGTTGCGAAAACGGCCGGAGGGCATGCGCTATTGATACTGACAGCTGTCGCAGAGATCAAGCTATCTTGATACGAAGTATAGTCTGAGTTTCTATTATAAATTTATTTTCCTAATGCCATAACGTTTCAGCAATGATTTTAATTTCGCAGAGTCCTTGAATAACTTCCAGATTATCTAGAAACTTTTTTTTTTTTTTTTATTCGGTAAAGGCTCGCGCTTGACCACTATCTCACCTGATGGTAAGCGATGATGTGGTCGACGGTGGAGCACGCTTGCCTAGAAGTAACCTATTCACTCTTGACTTAAAGACCCCTAGATTGTAGCTATCGGGAAACACAGACTCCGGCAGGGAATTCCACTCCTTAGCTGTACGCATAATAAAAGTATTCTCAAAACGTTTAGTGCGTATGGGTGGAATGTCTACCATATACCGATGGCGCTTTGCCGTACGTCTGGTAGTCCGATGATGAAACGGGCTGGGCGGAATAAGATCATGCAATTCCATCGCACACTCCCCGAAATGTAACCGATAAAAAACCGACAAGCTGGCAACTCGGCGACGGTGTTCAAGGCTCTGGAGCTTTGACTTAACCAGTGCTTCATCGCCGATGAGCCTCTTGGCCCGCTTTTCGATCGACTCTAGTGCATCAAGCTGGTGTTTGGCAGATCCGTCCCAGAGATGAGAGCAGTACTTCATGCATGATCGAACTTGCGCTTGGTACAAGCTGAGCAGCTGTTCCGGCGTGAAGTACCTCCTCACCTTAGCTAGGATCCCCAACTTTTTGGCAGCCAGCTGAGCCTTTGCCTCAATGTATGGGCCACAATTGAGAGTCGATGTCAACGTAACGCCAAGAAGCTCAAGATGGTCAGTTATTGCCACGGTCGCATCTCGGAAAGTTGGAGCCGGGTAAAATTGGCTCTTTTTAGCGGAAAAAAGACACGCCTGGGTTTTAGCAGCATTGAACCTGACCAGATTGGCATCGCCCCATTCGGAGACTGCCTGCAAGGAAAGGTTCAAGCGCTCCACCATGGCCTCCCGGAGAGACTGGATCTGAGATCCGGTAGTACGAGCGTTGGACAAGTATCTCTCAGCAACAGTGCTGTCGTCTGCATACCCAAAGGTGCCGGGTTTAAGCAGATCATTAATGTGCGGCAAGAATAAAGTTGCTGAGAGTACCGACCCCTGAGGGACCCCGGCATTGATATCCAATTGGTCTGACGAGCAGCCATCGATAACCACTCGAATGGACCGATCTCTCAGGCAGTCTGCAATCCAATCACACAGACCACCGGGCAAACCGAATGAAGGAAGCTTACCAATAAGGCTTTCGTGCCAGACCCTATCAAAAGCCTTCGAGATGTCGAGGGAGACGGCAAGCGCTTCCCCGTGCCTCTCGATGGCCTCACTCCAGATGTGAATGGCATACGCTAGAAGATCCCCAGTAGACCGATTTCGGCGGAAGCCATATTGGCGGGCACTAAAGATATCGTTTGCTTCTAGGTATGCCAGGAGCTTAATATTGAGTACACGTTCCATACTCTTACAGAGTATGGAGGTTACAGATATGGGTCTGTAGTTGGCCGGGTCAGCTCGACTGCCCTTCTTGGGCACGGGCTGTACGTTAGCTTGCTTCCAAGCATTCGGCACTTTTCCAGCCTCATACGAAAGGCGGAATAGGCGTGTCAAGATCGGAGACAGTTCAGGCGCACAGGTTCTAAGAACAACTGCTGGTATTCCGTCAGGCCCGCTAGCCTTGTTCACGTCGAGGTTGCGCAGCACCCTACGGACGTCCTTTTGATGGATCCGAATGTCCAACATACTCGTCTCGCATCCATCAGGAGAAGGAGGGGGCGCGCGTCACCAGGATTCAGACGTGAAGATTCCGCAAAAAGAGAGGCAAATAAATTTCCCTTCTCCTCAGCGGAGTGGGCCAGCGACCCGTCGGGTTTCAGCAGTGGTGGTAGTGAGGGACGGCAGAAGTTCGACTCGACCGAATTAGCCAGGGACCAAAACGCTTTACTACCTGCTGGGTAAGAAGCAAGTTTGGTCCCTATTCGGCCGATGTGGTCGTACCGAGCCCTTCGCAACACCATCTTGCAGGACTTGGCAGCCCTGTTGAAGGCTTTCTTCTTCTGACCCACGTCACTTGCCTTGCGCGATCGAGCATCGACCCAAGCCAGGTACGCCCCATGTTTAAGCGCGTCGGCGCGCTTACATTCGGCACCAAACCATGGCCGGTCTTCGCTAGACATTGATACGTCAGAGAACGGAATGTAGTACTCCATTCCCTGACGCAACACATCCGTCACGGCATCCGCGCACGTTGATGGATCAGTCGAAGAAAAGCAAGTAGGCTGCCAAGGATAGCATGCAAAGAAAGATCGCATACCATCCCAATCTGCTGACTTGTACCGCCAAACCCGCTGGGTGCCTCTTGGGCTGGGATCGGGCGGGGAATAGACGGACACAGACTTCACCAGACAGTGGTCGGAAATACCCAAAGGTGAAGCTATTGACACAGAGTATCTGTCTGGATCTGTTGTCAGCAGAAGGTCCAAACAATTCGCTGTGTGCGAATCAACATCCGGTACCCTCGTTGCCCCCTGGACCAGCTGGGTCAGGTTTAGCGCTAGCGAAAGCTTACGCATCTCCCGTCCAGCATGATCAGTGCACTGGTATGGGAAGAGCCACTCCTGGTGGTGGGCATTAAAGTTCCCCAGTAACAGTAATTGGGCTGAAGGGTACCGCTGCTGAGCCGCATCAGCCGCCTCACTGATGTACTCAGTGAGCCTGGTTGTCTCCAGATCTCCGCTGTGCGAACGGTAGACACAGGCGTAGATAATTTTATTAAGACCTGTGTCCACCAGAGCCCAGAGCGTTGTGAATCGGGAGTCCTCAAGGTTACGGAGACGCCGATAGCAAATGTCATCACGGGCGTACATACATACGCCCGCCCGTGAACCATGAACAGGGTGAACCCTGGGTAAGACAGGTACGACACATCTGACGGATTCGCTATCTGCGTCTCCGTAAGGAAAAAGAGCGCTGGTTTCTCAGCCTCCAGGTGATAGTGGACTGCAGTGATATTTGAGTGCAGACCTCTTATATTGGTGAGGTGCACTTTGTGGGGGAGGGGGTGCAGCCGCTGTTTAACTCCAGTATTCTTTTTCCTTTGCATTTTTAAAAATAAAAGTGTGAATGGAATAGAGGAGAAGGAAGTGAGACGAGGTTCCACGCTGCTAACCTACAGACACGCACTGAAAGGACGCCATCATTGGGGCACTAGTCTGGAGACTGCGGGGACGCCCGAGCCCCCCCGGAATGTCCATTGGGCCCTCCCGTCTGGTCGCCAACCAGCACGATGGTGCATTCCGGGATTTTTCGACAGTTGGCGGGGCAGCCTTTCGTGTGTGGCTGGCACACTACTTGGGCCCCCAACTGCCTGCGGTCGGCCAGCGGCGCACCGTGCCTCGGATCCCGCTACCCTCCGCGACTAGTCTCCCGATGTAGCCCTATCAGCGCGTGCCAGGCTGGTCAGCATGCAGTGGGACAGCTATCTCGACCCAACTCCTCTAGTTGGCTACACCAAGCATCGTACCGGAACACGGCTAGGCCGCTTGGCGGTAAGTCTTTGCCCGGTGGGTGGTCACAAGCCTTCGGCCGAAGCCTACCACCAGTTAATGTCACCTGATTTGCACCACCCGGGGACCGCGTGTAGGGAATCAGAAAGGGGTATACTCCTACGGACGTGGGTGACTCGGCCCTGCTAAACTTAAGAACATATAACTTAAGAACAGGTATCACCATATCGTAAATATATCAAATAATCAGCCAACGAGATTACAAAATCATACTAGGCATGGGCAAAAAATATCAAAATATCGATATTTTTTCATACAACTATCGATATAAATCGACAATATTTTGACTCGCGACATATCGATATCCGCTATTTATTTTAGACTTTCAAATTCGTATCAATTTAGATTTTTTTAACGCGACTTTGGTTTCGTGTTTAATTTTTCTATCACTCGAGCATTAATAAAAAAATACTATTTTCTTCATGTCTATTCTTTTTACGAAGCGACAACTGCCTAGCGAGCATGGGCGTACCCAAGACATTTGTGACATGACATGATAAATTATGTCATATCTTACAATTTGTCTTAAATGCTAGCACGGGTCAAACATGTGACATATTTTAAAGGCGCAACATGCCTTTCTTGTTGCTGCCCGGCGAGCACGGCCTACTGTGACATGGCTTGAGTCACACATTTCATCGCAGTTTGGGCGATAACGCCATTTTGTCCTAAATAATAGCAGCGGCGGCGTGAGAAAATTTCCTGACGTTTGTTTGGGACTCATCGGGTCTTAATTGCTAATACGGGCGCACCCATTTTGTCACAAATGTCACATTTTGACAGATGATTTAGAAAAATGTATCACTTTCGTTCGGAGGTGGTGATAAAATTTTATAGTTGAAAAAAACATATTTGCCTTCTAATTACGGCACCAAATGGCAATAAATTTAATAATGGTAATGTTTTTTTTCGTCTATATTTTCTGTAACTTATATGGTGTACATAATAAAGAGTATTCTATTCTATTCTATTCTATTATTCTATTCTTTATTGTACAACAAGACATTACATTTTAATAATTTGATAGTAAAATTCATGTACAAAGGCGAGCTTAACTCCAAATGGAATTTTCTTCCAGCAAACCTTTGAGTGATAGAGATCATAATAGTAGAGGGCAGTAATCCAGTGTACAATATATATACCTATAAAGAAGATGAAACTATTTACATAATAATACATAAAATACCTACTTACGTTTATAAAGATAAATACACATATATTTAAATAATTCATTGCGTTGAAAGGAAATGCTCCTTAATTTTCCTCTTGAAGACATCGAGAGAAGGGCTATCGCGTATGGAGTGCGGAAGAGAGTTCCAGAGATGCACTGCAGTAACAGAGAATGAGCCATCGTAGCGGCTAGAAGTGTGACGCGGAGTACGAAGGAGAAGTGAAGTGGCCGTGCGACAAGGTTTACCCCTCGGGATGAGGTACTCAAACCGTTCGCGAAGGTATTGAGGAGAAGTAGGATTGTGCAGGATAGTATAGAGAAGGGATAGAATATGGGTATCTCGCCGACGCCGACACATGGTCGTACTTTCTGAGGCCAAAAATAAAGCGGATGCACAAGTTCTGCAGTCGTTCGAGTTTGTTCAGGAGTACCTCCGTTGCATCTAGAAAACAGACATCCGCATAGTCTATGAGCGGTAGAAGAAGAGATTGCGCAAGAGTGACCTTAGTGTGAAACGGTAAGAATTTTTGGAGACGTTTAAGAGACTGAAAAGAGTAGAAGACCCTCCTACTCACATCATTGATATGAACCTCCCAAGAGAGATTAGAGTCTATATGGACGCCCAAGTTTTTCGCACTTTTAGAATAATATATGGGCATTGAATTATACAATACTGGCGGGAGAGACTGGGGATTCAACAGATTGAGCATGTATTTGCCACCAATAATGAGCGCTTGAGATTTAGTTGGATTCAGGAGGAGTCCAAAGGATTTAGTCCACTTGTTGATATTTTCAAGGTCATCATTGATGGCAGCCACAGCCTCCGCGAGTTCATTCACTTTAAAATGGCGATACAACTGCAAGTCGTCTGCATAGAGATGAAAGTTAGAAGTTAGGACCTTAGTGATAGCATTTATAAAAATTGAAAAGAGAAGAGGAGAGAGCACACCACCTTGAGGAACGCCCGCAGCCAAGTCACACCATTCAGAGGAATCCTCATCGGATCGAATAGACTGCGAGCGACCCCGAAGATAGGATTTGAACCAATCAATTACTGGAGCAGAGACATTAAGGGAGGAAAGTATTCCTAAGAGAATGTCGAAGTCAACTGAGTTAAAAGCACTGCTGAAGTCCAGCAGAACCAATATGGTTAGACATTTATTTTCCATAGCCAGTCTTATGTCGTCAGTTATTTTGACTAGAGTTGTAACAGTGCTATGGCCAGGTCTGAAACCAGATTGGTAAGGACTCAGCAGGCTATTAAAGGATAAATAACAGGATAGTTGCTTCTGAACAATACTCTCGAGGACTTTGGAGAGGATTGGGAGGATGGATATTGGACGGAAATGGGATGGTGAGGAGATTCATTTTGTGTGTATGGTGAATTGGTGATCAATGCTTATTAATTAATTGAAATGTTACAAGATTATTAATTAATTTTATATTATTACTTTATCATAATTGTATTTTTTTTTATTGTTGTTCTTATTTTAATTATGATTATTTTTTTATAATTATTTTCTTTTATACCATATTCTTCTTGCTTTCTACATTTTTAAATGTTTCTTAAATAAAATCCCCAAAAAACATTTAAAATATAAAAAATAGGGGCCCACCGGTATTGGTCCAAGCTATTATATTTTTTAGTAATTATTAAAATTTTCACAATAAATATATCTTTCTAACAAACACATAATATGTAATCAAACAAACAAAGAAAAATAAAGTGTGCATAAGTCTATGGTCGTGGGTCAAATATTAATTTATTCCCAACAAAATTAAAAAGTTGTTTAGCTGTATGAACGGCATACTTTTTTACGTATTATTTTATTTGGTCGTATATTCAAATTATGTCGCACTATGAAGTCAACAACAAGAAAAGCAAGTCGCGCCTGTAAATTATGTCCCATGGTTGTCCCGTGCTAGCATTTAAGACAAATTGTAAGACATGACATATTTTATCATAACTTGTCATGACCGAGTCGAAAACCAAGCAATGTAAAAAAAAAAAAAACTTGTAATTCATGTTGGGGTGCTGCTAACATGGGGGTAGCAAAGGGGGGGGCTAAATTTTGGTTATTTTTGGCCTAGGACATACCGTTTTCGAGATATCATTTTGGAAATATGGAGCGTTTTATGCAAAATAAAATAAGATACGGAGGCCCATAATTCGGCAACAGTGCGTCGTAGGGCTATGCTTCTCAGAACATAAATGGTTTTTATGGCCAAGGTTAAACCGAAACTACAATAAAATTGGAAAATCTCCGAAAAAGAAAAAAATAAACGTCAAGAAGTTATGCCACAAGTCAAGAAAATATTTCACGCCGCCGTGCTAGCATTTAAGACAAAATGAGTTTACGGCCCAAACTGTGATTAAAAGTGTGACTTAAGCGATGTCACAGTAGGCCATGCTCGCTGGGCTGACGATATATCGATATTTTTCAATCGATACTTATCGATATATTTTTTTTACTTGCCCATCCCTAAATTATACTAACCTAACCTTTGACAGATTAATAATGTTGCCATATAAAACTTAAAAAAAAGTTGATTTAATAAACCCGACTGCTTAAGAAGCGAACTAAAAAAAAAGAAGAAAATCATGGTGTGCATTTGGAGGATATTCGCGAGCTGTTTGACCAAAACCAGATGTATCGTCCTTTATTTTGATAGGGGTATCAAACACGATGGGTTAGGATTGGGACCCCACAATATGGCACCCAAAAGCCGCTATGTTTCTATTTGCCAATTTTAATGTTGCCAGTGACACTCGCAATGTTAAGACGAATCGATTGACGTAAGAATCATCAAAATCGGCCAACGCGTTTGGTCTCTAGAACGTCACATAGGAACAAACATACATACATACATAGACTGATAAACACATTACCCACCTTCGGAAGTCGGGTAAAAAGAAACTCCGGGTAACGCTTTCGTTTGGCAGACTCTAGTGGTTTTAGTAGTTGAATCTGGTGGAGAACTAGTTTAGCTGTTGGCAACACTCCAACTCTTTCTAAGGGATTTTATCATGGACCTTAGAGATGCTCTTATAATAGTCATGGATTTAAGGCAACGATTCCCTTGAGTAGCTGATTTTAAAATGACGTCTAAACGGCTAGTCGTAATGTTTTGGAAAAATATATGTTATATTAGACCATTTTCTTAACAATTTCATGTATGCAGAATTTTTGTGTTATTTGTAAAACATAGTGTAATTAATTTGTAAAGTTATGACTAAAACGGACAAAAACACGACAATCACACCAAAACCGCTTGGCGTATTTTAATATTTTTAATGAAATCGACACCATGTCAAAAACAATTTAATTATCTACATTTTGATCTGAAGCTTTTTTTTAATGTCATAAATTAATAAGGAAAGTACAAAAAACTACAAAATTTTGGGTCGCGCGGGTGTGAAACGAGTGCGCGTTTTGTTCCCTCAACGTCGTTGGCGTAGGTCGTCGTCTTAATATTAAGTCCATGGATTTTATTAATTAGCAGCGTTGCCAGAATGTAACTTTTGTTACATTTTATGTTACTTTTGAGCTTCTCATGTAACACGACTCTAAATGTAACTTTTACTTCATAGAAGATAGCTTGATCTCTGCGACATATGTCAAGCTATCTTTTATGAAGTATAGTAAGTAAAATATTTAAATTTCAGCAAACAAAAAATAATCGTAAAACGGTACGCATCTAAGAAAGTTTTCATTCGTCGTGTTGTCGCACCTGATTTTGTGACAATCAAATTGACGTATTGCATATTCACTTATTCACTTAGGTGTATTTCTAAATCTTCCATTCCATCCACAGACTACTTAGAGATACTACCGTATATTCCATCCCGCGTACTCCATCGAGCGAGTGAGCGTATTTATCTATTTCAAACCATATTGTCCTTATATATGTTTCTCTGTGAACCATATCACGGTATTAGTGTAGTTTTCCACATACAATGTAATTTGTCTCATGAAAATGTAACTTTTGAGATGTCTCATGTAATATTTTACTATCTGCCACTGGCAACACTGTTAATTAGTCTGTGGTGGGTGGGTTCTGTGTGAGTGACACTACTGACAGTCGGAACCACACTTAGTTTTTTTTTTTCTTTTTTTCGCCCTTCTCGGGCAGGCTAAGGTCTTGGACCATACCGCCTCGTCTTCAGTACAATATTAACATTCATTAGATAGGTATGCATTAGAATACGGGTGTAACAGATTCTAATGCTTTTAGGAGTATTTGGCAGCAAATTGTATAGAGTCAGCCTTCCCAGTAAGCTTTGCGGAGGTAGTCAATACTACAATAAAATTCTCCGCTCCACTATCCTGAGATCGCTTCTGTCAATGATTTCACATATTGTCCAGTTGTGTAGACAGTTGAGACACAAAACTAAAAATAAATAAAATAAAAATAGCCTTTATTCACTGACTTTTACAGTTAATTTTAAATTTATCCTTATCTAACTCAGACTGTTTTTTAGTCAGGTTGTCCTTTGACATAGGCCTCCTCCAGGTCATGCCACTTTTTACGGTGCCTTGCCGATCTCCTCCACCCCTGTGGGAGATCATCCTCCCACCTCTTTTGTTGCCTGCCTCTGCGCCTTTTCCCGTCGCGTGGGTACCACTCAATTACGCTTCTCGTCCACTTTTCTGTTCTATTTCGCATTGTGTGGCCCGTCCATCTCCACTTCAGTCTCTTGACTCTATTTGTTACGTCCGCCACCCCCGTTTGCTTTCGTATGTCTACAAGTCGACATTTGTCTTTGATGCGGATTCCAAGCATGCTCCTCTCCATACCTTGTTGGCAGACTTTTAATTTTTGTATGCTTGATTTCGTTAAGGACCATGATTGTTTGGCATCCATATGTGAGTACTGGCAGAATGCAACTGTCATAAACCTTTTTCTTTTCACGAATTGGTATGGACTTGCTCTTCACGACTTCTTTGAGGGACCAGTAGCGGGACCAGGTGTTGTTTACCCTTCTTTGTATTTATTTAGGCATTAGATGTTGAGGAGATATTAGGTGTCCCAGGTATACGTACTCTTCTACATATTCGACCTCTTGTTCTTCTATTGCTATTGTTTCTCGGGTGCTGTTGGTAATTACTTTTGTTTTAGAGAAGTTGATAGTGAGACCCACCTTGGCACTAGCATCGGATAGTTGTTTTAGCATTACTTGTAATATTTGTGATTCTTCTGCAAATATTACAATGTCATCAGCAAATCTCAGATGGTTTAGCATTTTGCCGTTAATGTTTAATCCGATGTTATCCCATTTTAGTTCCCTGAAGACGTCCTCCAAGAATGCAGCAAATAGTTTGGGCGATAGCGGGTCACCCTGTCGCACTCCCTTTTCAATTTTAAATTCGTCTCCTACGGTTTCAAGCTGTATTCGGGCCGTGCTTCTTTTGTATATTTGCCTGATGATGTTTATATACTTGGCGTGAACTCCTTGTTTCCCGAGTGCATTGTATATGGAGCAGTGATATAGGGAGTCGAAGGCTTTGTTGTAGTCTACGAACAAGATATAGGACTTTCCGTATTCGTTATACTTTTCGATGACCTGTTTCACGACATGTATGTGATCGACTGTAGAGAAATCGCTTCTAAAACCGGCTTGCTCTATTGGTTGCTGTTCGTCCAGGGGTTTCGTGATCCTTCCCAGTACTATCTTGGCGAAAATCTTATAGAAGTTGGACATCATACTTATTGGTCGATAGTTATCTATTCTGTTCTTGTCTCCTTTTTTGTGTATGAGAACTATAGTAGATTTAGTCCACTGAATTGGTATGTATTCGTTGTTAAGTATTTCGTTGAACAATTGTGTAAGTGTCTGCAGGATAACATCGACTAGCTCTTTTAGTAGTTCGTTGGTTATTTTGTCGTCTCCTGGTGCTTTATAGCTTTTCTGTGTGTTTATTGCCTTCCTTACTTCACTTTGTATTATTTCTGGAACACTACCAGCTGCTGAACGGGCGAGGAATGGTGGCTCAGTTGGGTTTCTTAGATTGCTATATAATATTCTATAGAATCTTGTTGCCTCTCTTCTTATTTCTATCCTCTGTGACGTGGTTTTGTCGTTTCCTTGTCTGGTTTTCGTTTTTATTTCCGGCATCCAAGTGGAGTGGTCCTTGAGTTGTTTCAGTGCTTTTTTGATCCCGCCTGTTCTTTCTATTTCATTCTTTATTATGTTCATGCGCTTTAGCTTTTTATGTTTCCTGATACTCTCATTGATTTTCTTACTTATTTCTTCTATATGTTTTCTGTTCTTTATTCTATCATTTAGTAGATTTTTCCTCTCGTCAATTAATTTTCTAGCATCATCACCTATTTTATCTTTCTTTATTCCTTTTAGGCCAACTTCTTTATTTATTTCCTTGAGATAGTTTTCTAGTTCATCGTATTTCTGTTGGGTTGACTGAAGCTTTTCCATTTTTGGAATTGGAGTCGGCTGTCAAACTGTTGTCAGAAGCACAAGTGTTCTCTAAGTATTTAAAAAAAAAACTGTAAAAATAGTAAATAAGACCCTAAAATTGGTATCAAAGTGAAGTTATGGTGTTCCTTTTTTTGTGAAAGTGTTATCTCGAGACAAAATCTGATAAAACATCTAAAATCAAAGATCGGAAAAATTGCGGCACCATTAGAGAAAAACCTAATACCCTCACTTTTTCTGAAAAAGAAGATTGACATTGAGTATCCGTCACTGTCAAGTGTGACACTTTGCATTTCTGTCATTGTCACGAAATAAGTGTTGCCAAAACTTGGAAGAAATATTCCCCTAATTCTACGTTCGGAACACGAACAAAAGACGTTTATTCAAAACATGGAAGAACAACTCAAAATATTTATGGCACAAATCAAAGCTCAAATGGACGACCAAACTAAATTATTACTATCAAGCATTGATGAGAAACTAGAAGGACTCATAAGCGAAACCAAGAAATTGAAAGTAGAAAATGAGCAATTAAAAGAAAAAGTTAATAAACTTGAACATCTTAACCGTAAAAACAATATAATTGTGTTTGGGCTTGAGGAGACCGAAAAAAGCAACATGGAGCTACTAAATGATATAACAAAAACATTGCAACAGAACTCTGAAGAGTTATCGGTTTATAAAAGCGATATCAACACTGCCTATCGATTGGGGAAAAAAGTTGATAATAGCAAAAATCCAAGACCTGTTAAAATATCATTCCTCAACTATTGGAAAAAACAACAAATTATGAATAACAAAAAACAATACGAGAAGATCTACATAACTGAAGACTATCCAAAAGAGGTTGTTGATAAAAGAAAATCTCTCCAACAAAAAATGGAAGAAGAAAGGAAAAAAGGCAACTTTGCTATTATCAAATATTATCAACTGATAATAAAAACTGGAGGAAAAAGAGAAAAGAGAAAACGAGATCTGCTCACAACACCAGAGGAGAATGTCCAGCCACGGAAACAATATCTGCTGAACTCTGTTAAAGGAGCAGAATGAATGCATTTGACCTAATGAGAACAAGAAGCAACTCCATTAGCAGCATACCAACAACCTCAGAAACGCAATAGGACTTAGGTGCCAGCTGAAACAGAATAACATACATAAATGAACAACCAAAAACAATCCCCAACCCGGCTGGTCACCGTGGGGTATTAGACCAAAACCCTCCAGGTCGAAAAATAAATAATAATAACGACAACAACACCAACAAAGATAGAACAATAATAAGCAAAAACCTGAACAAGGCAAGCAAAGATGATTCACAACAGAAAAATAACAAAACTGAAAGGAAAAATGGTAATGTAATACATATCTCAACCCTGAACACTAGAACACTGCGAACTGAAGAGAAACTTTCAGAACTAGAGGAAGCACTAAGCCCATTGAAATGGGATATAATCGGATTGAGTGAAATAAGACGCATTGGGGAAGAAATTAGGGAATACCAAAATTATGTATTTTACTTTAAAGGAGAAAAGAAGGGAATGTATGGTGTGGGATTTATGGTAAAGAAATACCTTAAACAACAAATCCTAGAATTCACGGGCAAATCAGATAGAATAGCAGTGCTAAACATAAAAATCCCAGGTTTCAATGCCCCATGGTCGATCATACAAATATATGCTCCAACTGAACAGGCCTCAGAAGAGGAAAAGGAAGAATTCTACTCCCTTCTATCTGCCACTATGGACAATACCTATAAGTATAAGATAGTGATGGGAGATTTCAACAGCCAAATAGGATCGCGTCAAATGAGACACAAAACTACACCAATTTTATATCAGAATATCCACTAGGAATCAATTTGCAAATAATATTAACAGCCGCTGAACTTCACTCGAAAAAATCCCGCCAAAAACTCGAACCACACTTAGGTGTCGTGGCGTGGCGTGGCGCACTCATATTATTTTACTCTTTGGTGCTGTGTCTCTAAGTAGTCTGTGGCACAGAACATTTTTACTCTTAGCGTCTGTGGTGATGTCTTTCGTATTAGTAAATAAATAATAACATAAAATAATTTTTTATTCCGTATTATTTACGTATTATTTTTTGAACCAACGGCTGCTAAATATTGCCTCCGAAGTACGAAAAATAAGAGAATAATGGAAACTCCACTTCGTGATTTAGACAAGCAAATAGTCCTAAATATATTTAGGCTAGTTAAGGAGTCTTGGCCTAAAGATGTGAATACTACTCCAGATTCTGATATGATTAAGAAGAC
Organism: Orthosia gothica; assembly: GCA_949775005.1. Taxonomy (NCBI): domain Eukaryota; kingdom Metazoa; phylum Arthropoda; class Insecta; order Lepidoptera; family Noctuidae; genus Orthosia; species Orthosia gothica. The sequence continues at coordinate 63,835,128 of OX459034.1, read as the reverse complement.
CGCAGAAGTTTCCGGTAAGAATGATCACTATAATAAAACATTTGTAACTTGCATTTACTGTAGAAATATTTAAAAGAAACTTGCATTGCTTTTTTTGTGTTTTTGGTCCTAAAACCATAAATTCGAAGACATGTGACATCCACCAGCCCGCACTGGCCCCGCGTGGTGGATTACAGTTCATTCCCTCTCACAGAGGAGCCTGTGTCGCAGCAGTGTGAACGTCAAAAGGCTGATGATGATGGTGAACTTGCATTATTAAATATCATCATCAGTCTAAAGCAGTCCACTGCTAGAGATAGGCCTCCAATTGCACGTCTTTTGTTTCGATTTTCGGCAACTTTCATCCAGCTGCTACTACCCACCCTGCGGAGATCTTCGCTCCACATGGTCGGAAGACGTTTCCCTTATGATTATCAGTTCTAGTATCCACCCAACGGTCATCATTTCTATGACTTATATGTCTGGCGCAATGCCACTTCAGCTTGCTTTATGAAATATTTTATTTTTTATAGGTATATGTATGGCTACTGTGTACGATATAATCAAAGAGGACAAAAGAAAAGATCAAGTGCCTCCACCTGGCCAGGTAAAGGTAAATTCTTGTTACTTAAAACTTAACAACTATTATCTTTATTTGCCTACCATTCAGGTCACACTACGGCCTGGTAGTCAACACTGTAAATCTATTTACAGAAAGTCTTGCACAATTTTTTTATTGACCGATTTCGGACTCTCAAACAAAGTATTATATCAACCAACTCGTCTCGGAGTCAAATTGTGTTGAACTTCTTGAGGTTCTTGATTTCCGTATTATGATCCATATTTGGCCGTGTATGATTCTCAGGATCAAACAGAGTTGGTGGTACTGGAGACACTGCAGGAGGAAGGGCAGCATAATGCTGAAATCCGACAGGAACAACTTCGGGAACCAAGTCTAACTAGTGTAATTGACGATCCTCTTGAAACCTCAGAGTGAGTAGATAATCTATACTTTATATTATCTATTTTACAATTATTTTTTTTCAATTTATAAGATAAGCACACATATTTACTTTATGTCATTATTTTAAGTATCTATTTTATTTATCCACGTCCGTGTGTCACTAGCGGGGTGCCAACTGAAAATCAGCACTGGGTGGCTGACGCCCAGCAAAAGCTGAGTTGGTAACCCTTTCGGCGCAATCACTCTTATACCATGTTTGTACTTTTACTATTCTTCTCTGTTACTTTGTGATTGTTGTTGTTGTGTTGTGTCTATGTCGAATAAATGTTTTCTATTCTATAAAACATGCTGTTCCGGTGAACTTAGCTGTGCCACAGTTTATTACTTCAGTAGCTATCATCGTTCCATTGTAGTGTAATTCCTAAATGGTTCCAAATAAACGTCACTTCAGAAAAACTTCATACCACTTCAGAAAAATATATGGGAAGATGGTGTAACTAATCCAATTTCGGTTTAAGGGTTCCGTAGCCAACAAGGAACCCTTATAGTTTTACCATGCCGTCTGTACGTCCGTCTGGTCGTCCGCAGCTTAGCTCAGCGATTCTTAGTACTAGAAATTTTAAAAAAAAAAAACGTTGCCCCACACTAGGAATTTCTTCCTGTATCGTGGGTGCGTTTACAAACATTTAAACTCACATACACTACACCCAGAGCCGGAACAACTATCTGTAGGCCGTACAAATATTTGTTCCGTGCGGGAATCGAACCCGCGACACGCAGCGCAGCAGCCGATCGCTCAACCACTACGCCAACCGTAAAAAATGCCATTGTTTTTTCGTTATTTTTCCAATGTTTTAATTTGGGCGCAAGGTTGGCGCAGTGGTGGAGCAATTGACTGCTGCGTATGTGAGTTTATGTTTGTAAACGCACCCACGATACAGGAGAAATTCCTAGAACGGGGCAAAGATTGAAAAAAAAATAAGAAAATTTATTCTGCCATTCGGGGCGGCGATAAATCTAACAAATCAAAGATCATGAAAATCGGTCCTCGAGTTATTGATGGTGTAACTAACACGACTTTGTTTAATATGATTCTGAAACATTTCTCCGACATTCATTTCGCCGTTGAACGGTTCACCGACAGAACGATTCACTTTTAATTTTTTCGCGATAGAACGTTTTAACGACGAACGATTCGCCGACAGAACTATTCCCTTTAGAAAATTTCATCGATAGAACCTTTTACCGGCGAACGATTCGCCGACACAACTGTTCGTCTGCCCCTGCGGTATAAAACATAGGTAATCACATGTAGTCCTGTTTCCGTTTATTGTTTAAAAAAACACACGAAATACAAAACAACAACAACCTACAACAAAACAATACACCACTAAACACGTAACAACAAAAATCAACAACAACAAATATAAACATACAGAATATTATCAATAATACAATAAATAAAAAAATAAAAATAAAAATCATTTATTTCAAACAAAAAGGCCATATACAAGCCAAGGTTGTTAGTAATAAGAATTGTATAACTATGTTAGTAATTAATAAGGGTTGTTGAATACAGAACCCTAATAGAATCAAACAAAAGAAGAAACTAGACACACCGCCTACCCCTGCACAGGAGGCTCATTGGTCTCGCAACACATGGAGTCCAATGAACCTACTGAGCACTTGAGCAGAACAGTATCGGTTCTTTCGCCAATCATCCTTAGGACGCTATATTTACGAGGGCAGCACTGAAAATTTCGGGAATCAAGGAAGTGACACAACATTACTATTTAAAAATGTATTTATTTCTTTTCGAAGTATTCTCCGCGAAATTTGACACATTTTGCCATACGATGGAACCAATCATTGAAGCAACCATTCAGAGAGAACTGCAACCATCCAGTTGCAGTTCTCTTTACGGAGTTCAGAAACGACATGTGGCAAACAAATCGCAATATTTTTAAACGAACATTGATTATGGTGATGTCATCCATCACAACGGTAGCAGCGCACTCCGGACGATGTCGACCCTCCCCGGCCGCCGTCTCCGTAGCCTCGACGCTGGAGTCCCACCGGGCGCCGCGAGCCTCGAGCCCGCTCGCCCCCGCTGCCGCCGCCTCGCTGTCGCGCGGCGCCTCCGCTCACCGCGAACACGGGCTCTGCCTCACCGCGGGCCCCGGATGCCGGCTGGCTCGTTTCCACAGCCGGCTTTGAGTCTCGAACTGCCGCCTCCAGCGACAGTGCCAGCTCGGTGGCACTTGTGAGCGTCAGCCCGTCGTCCTCTGTCAGCATGCGTTGCCGAATGCGGTTGCTTCGTAACCCATACACGAACTGGTCGCGCAAGTTTTCCTTCAATATTTTGTTGCTCGAAAACTTACATGATTTACTCATTTTCTTTAACTGCACGAGGTACTCGCTTATGTTGGTATGGTTGTTTACACGATCTAAATATCATTCTCTCGGCGATCAATGACCTCTTCGGCGAAAGATGTTCTTCGACTAGGGTTACGATCTTATCGAAATTTACTTCCTCCGGGGCGTCAGGGTAACATAGATCGATTATTAAATCCAACAGCTCGGTACCCACAATCGCCACTAAGTATTTGGAGTATTCTGCCAGTTTTACATCTTGAATCGTAAACCACGCTTTCAATCTGCTGACGTAAGTTGACCACACATCGACATTCTGTTTAAACTCTTTCAAACCACTGAAATCTGGTATTTTATCTTTAGACATGATGTACGCACTCCAAATCACAAATTACACCGACTTTAATTTTAGCTTTGATTTTTAATTTGTGTGTAGATCAAGGAGTCTTTCCGCATCTAATGAAACATAGTAAGGTTATACCACTTTTTAAATCCGGGGACAGTAAAGACACAAATAATTATAGACCAGTGTCCGTGCTGCCGGTTTTCAGCAAGGTATTAGAAACGATAATGCTAAATCAAATGCTCATTCATTTAAATACGAATAAAATCCTACACGAGAAACAGTATGGTTTCACCAAAGGACGTTGTACAACCGACGCTGGTGTCACCTTATTAAAACACATCTTTGATGCGTGGGAGGAGGGGCAAGATGCCATAGGTATTTTCTGCGACCTGTCGAAGGCGTTTGATTGCGTTGATCATGAATCAAATCAAATCAAATCATTTTTATTTGCTCAAACATGAGTATCATACATACATAACAAATTGTCAGCATGAAGAGGTGTTAGGATACAGAATGATAGAACGTCATGTTTACCTTGGAAAATGGCATGCAAATATTAATAAAGAATACAAATCAAAATACTTAATAGAATGTCATATTTAGTAAAAATTTAAAAATTAAATAAATGTTGTGTAAATGTCAATAAAATAATACAAGTCAAAATTATGCTTATAGAATGTCAGAGTAAAAATAAAAAAATAAAGATATTAAAATAATAAATCAATTCAAAATAATCATTCTAGAATGTCAATAAGAATTATTAAAAAATGTCATGATATTAAAATATTTAATGTGTAAAATGAAAATGTCGTGAAAAATCGTGCAGATTTCAATAAATAGTATAAATCAAGGATGTGATACTAGAATGTCAGAACATAACAAAATAATAATAAAAAAAAAACAAGATATTAAAACAATATGTTAAAACAAAACAATCATTCCAGAATTTCAGAATACAATTTTATAAGAATAACAATACCATAATCAATAACAATAACATAAACATTCAAAAGGAGTCCGTTAAAAAGTCATTTATATTATAATAACACTTGTCTGTTAATAAGAATCTTATTTTTAAATAGATTTGTTGTCATAGCTTTATATGACTGTGGTATTTTGTTATATATTTTCGGGGCCATACAAAAAAAGCTTTTCCCCATGAGGGCAGTTTTTGCCGAGTGCAAACAAAGTTGACTATTGTCACGTCTGTTGCGTGGAAAAGTGTCAGATAGTCGTGGAAAGTGTTGGGGGTTTGCCTTTACAAACGATGCAACTTCAAAAATATATAAAGAGGGTAAAGTCAATAACTTGTATTTTTTAAACAATGGTCTGCAGCTTTCTGTCGATTGTATCTTAAACATAGCCCGAATACACCTCTTTTGAGCTTTAAACGCTATTTCTCTGTCCGTAGAGTTACCCCAAAATATTATACCATAGCGCAGAAGTGATGACACCAATCCATGATAAGCTGTCACCAAAGCGTCTGGGTTAATTTCTGAAGACAGTTTGTACATGACATACGCGGACGAGCTCAGTTTTTTGCTTATATATTCAATATGCGCTTTCCAGTTCAATTTTGCATCTATCATTACACCAAGAAATTTTGTGTCGTCGACTTTATTTAATACTGTGCCATTGTAGACTGCTTCAATGTCAGTATCAGCATGTATCCGTTGACTAAAATGCATTATTGTCGTCTTATCTAAATTAATTTTAAGATTATTCTTATCTAACCATGCTATTATTGATGTCAAGGTTTCATTAATGTCATATTTATAAACGTCCTTATTATTACATGTTATAGTCACTGTGCTGTCATCTGCGAATAGGGTCATGGGGTAGTCAATAGCATCAGGCAGGTCATTGATATATAGGATAAATAATAGTGCTGCAAGCACGCTCCCTTGTGGGACGCCGTAAATAGGCGTTCGTTCGCCAGATACGTAAATTTCCTCTCTTTTTGTCTTAATATTTAGTTTTGTTATTTCCGTGTACTGTTTTCTGTTAATTAAGTAAGACTCTATAAGGTTAAGTATATTTCCTCTTATGCCATATGCCTCTAGTTTCTGCAGTAGAATGTTATGGTTTACATAATCGAACGCTTGCGTCATGTCACAGTAAATAGCGCATACTGGGATTCTAACGTCCATCTTTATCATTACCTTATGCAAGAAGTCATAAATAGCCATATTGGTTGTCCTGTTTTTCCTAAATCCCTTTTGCTCATCGATTAAAATGTGTTTCTTCTCAAGGTATGAGTACATCTCCTTATAAATATACTTTTCAAAATTTTTTGATATGATAGGAATGAGTGCGATTGGTCTATAGTTGCCCATGTGTTCATTATTGTTTTTTTTAAATAACGGCTTTATTATAGACACTTTTAAGGCATCTGGATATACACCTGAACAGATACACAGGTTTATGAGATAGCTCAAGTGGTTACAAATAAAGTCAGATACATACTTGATTACCTTCGTGGAAATTCCGTCATATCCTGTACTATTTGTGGCTTTTAATGATTTTATTATGTTTTTAATGTCTATTGGTATACTCGGGGCAACATAAATTGAATCTCGAAGTTTTGTAATATTTACTGAATTATTTCCTGAACATGGAATCGGTTGAATTTTGTCTACAAAAAAGTCGTTAAATGCGTTTGCTATTTCTTGAGGGTCATTTAATACTTTATTATCTAAGTTGATCTGTCTAATGGGTTCCTTAGGGAAACAGGGTTTTGCTTTGTTTATTATATTCCAGGTAGTTTGTGACTTATTGGTAGAGGTTTTAATAGAATAATTGTTTTGGGCACGTCTAGTAAGTTTCATAACTTTTTTAAATCTATTTTTATAGTTTATGAAACTTGCCTTATTCGTTATATTTGGTTTTAGTCTATAACGCCACAGCAATTGCCGTTTCTTTTTGCTACATAATTTAATGCCGTGTGATATCCATCTAGGTTTCCTTATCACCCTTATAGTTGTCCATTTAAATGGAAAACATAGGTCATAAAACAGTTTAAATGTGTCAATAAATATGTCAAATGCATCATTAGGATTACTTGTTTCATAAATTTCTGAAAAAGTCAATTGTTTTAAAATATCTTTAAATTTAATCATATTCTCTGCATTAAAATCACGTTTTTTTATACGCCAATATTTTAAAATAGCAGTTTTTTTCACCGGGCACTTTATTATTTGAGCTGTGTGGTCTGAAAGTGCAAATTCAATCACTTCAGTTTTACATTTGGTTTTAAAGTTATGTGCGATATTGTCTATGCACGTTTGGCTACGGATCCTGGTTGGTTGTTTTAAAGCTAATGTTAGATTGAAATTTAATAACAGACATTCAAATTCCAATACAATATTATTTTTTTTCATTACGTCAATATTAAAGTCTCCCGTCATCACAACATGTGCATATTTTTTGTTACATATGATTCGTAATATTTTGTCTAACACCCCATAGAATGTGTTTATATTATTTATTTTTGGTACCCTGTATACACACAAAATAACAATACTATACTGTATGAGCTCTACACCGCAACACTCTATTACACCAGTTATTGACAAATTAGCTATCTGTGGCAGCTCTTTCCACTGATGCCCGTTTCTAATTAAAATGCACGCACCACCACGCTTACTATTTTTTCTAGAAAACACTGATGCCAAACAATAATTAGGTACATTTAAGTGGTTTTCGTAACCTGACATCATAAACATTGCTTTTGAAACTTGAGCATTACGGGCTAGGCCTTTTAGTATTAAGTTTAGTAAAATCCTATTTGAATGATAGACAGCAATTAGTCCAAATAAACGGTGTCAATTCGTCGGGGTTGAACGTGAAAATGGGGGTACCCCAAGGCTCAATTTTAGGTCCTTTCTTATTTTTAGTATACATTAACGATTTACCCCATCTATTGAAAGACAAACTAAACATGGTGTTATTTGCTGACGACACTTCTTTGATTTTTAAGATAAATAGACGTACGAGTAACGTTGTCGACGTAAATAATGCATTGCAGCAAGTTCTGAATTGGTTCACGGCCAATAATTTGGTTTTAAATGCTAAAAAAACTAAGTGTGTAAAATTTGCCTTGCCGAATGTCAAAAGTTATGATTGTGACATTATATTAAACAACGAGAAGCTAGAATACGTCGACAAAACGGTTTTCCTGGGGATCACGCTAGACTCAAGGTTACAATGGGGTCCTCATATAATATCACTTGCGGGGCGGTTAAGTTCGGCAGCTTATGCTGTTAGAAAAATTCGTCAATTTACTGATGTAGATACCGCGAGGCTGGTCTATTTTAGTTACTTTCATAGCATAATGTCTTACGGTATATTACTATGGGGAAGGGCTGCAGACATTCAGTCAATTTTTATTCTGCAAAAACGAGCCATCAGAGCGATATACAATCTTCGCCGGCGCGATTCTCTAAGGGAACTGTTTAAGGACATTAACATCATGACGGTACCTTGTCAATATATTTACGAAAACATCATGTACGTGAGAAAGAATTTACATCTTTTTAGTAAAAACAGCGATAGACATAGTTATGTTACTAGAAATAGGGACCAATTAATTCAACCAGGTTTCAGGCTGGCTAAAGTAGCGTCATCTTTTATGGGGTACTGTATAAAATGTTACAATAAAATACCGCCTCACATTCTAGAACTGAATGAGGCGAAATTAAAAACTTTTATAAAACGCACACTATGCAGGCAGGCATATTATAAGTTGGGGGATTACATCGCTGATAAAAATGCTTGGCTCAGCGCTAGTCCAGCTCCACAGTCACTAGGGCACAATAACAAGTTATAAGCAGAAAAGTTCTGAAGTATTGTTGGACCTGCTGAAGACTGTATGAATGTATTTGTGTTGTATAAACTCAATTTATTTTTATATTATATAACTGCACAGCACATCTGTGAGTACTATGTACCAACTGTAAATCTACCATTTGCTATACCTTTGTGTCGTACGTTGACTTCAGTGTGCCCTGGCAGTTGATAGTGTGTCATGCTCTCTCTAAAGTCTCTCTGATGGTGGCACATGTGTTGGATCATTCGGTTCCCTAAATGATGGTTGAGCTGAGTGGTGCCGATCCATGTGTCATGTTCGTGAACGGGCGCCATCAGTTGGGATTGGTCATAACTTAGCTGCCTCCGCCTGTTTTTAATTACCTATTTATTGTATTTTTAATTGTTTGTTTTACTGTAGAAGCTTTTAAGTGCGTTACTTTTTTTTTACATCGTTCTCTTCTCACATGTATGTATTTTTTTTTTCAACAAGATAATGTAACCAAATACTTGTAAAACACATTTTTTTTTAAAAGAGTATGTGTGGAGTTTCTTGTCCATTCTTCTCCACAACAAGCTACATTTCCGAATGGACGGTAAAATCAATTAGTGTTAGATTATTTTTTATTTTTTTTTGTCGTTCGAAAGTGCCGCTTAATGGCCTAATTGAATAAATACATTTTGATATTGATTTTTGATTTTAATAATTAGACTCGTCGCCAAATGGTGTATACTGGATTATGGATGCAGAGGACTGGTAATAGAAACACACGTAATTTGAGACTAATTATTTATTGTGCACGGTAGGCATACGAAAACATAATACACAAGTACCCACATATACAGCATTCCTCAATCAGCTTACGCACAGCATCAACGTTTTCTTGTGTGACTGCAGTTTTTTAACGACCTTGACGGGGATCATCACTGAGCTTGACACGTCCACGTTGATATTCAGCAAACCAGCGATAAATTGTGGTTTTGGATGGGGCTTCATCACCAAATGCAGAAATCATCCGGTCAACACACTGTTTTTGTGTTAAACCACTTCGAAAGTCATAATAAATCATCGCTCTTGAATTTTCTCGAGTCAATTCCATTTTCTCAACGACTAAACAAGTTTGACAAAACCTTGTGACAAGACCGAGAATCTTTTTTTAAATAAATAAATGGTATTCGATTTTTACAACCAAGGAGTTTTCAATTAAAAAGATTTTAATATGACAGAAACAGTGAAAATATTCCATGCCCGATACCTTTAGTGCAGCCTATGTATGTTGTTAAACCTGTGTGACATACGACGAACAGACAGACAGATGGACACGTGAGACGCAGCAATAGGGCTCCATTTAACGGAGCCCTATTGCTGTCACTAGGGTTTCGATCCTATAAACTTATATTAATTTTCATTGCTTGAGCTATACTCGTATTATAGGAATCATCTTAATAAAATTATTTCTTTATATTTACAGGGTAGAGTGGCCACGGCCACAGCCAATAAAGGCCGAACCTTTTGGAACCTACGAGTGAGTAGAAATAAATTAAATAATCATGTCTTACTTATTTTAAATATACTGAAATTCAGTTGCTTCCGGTTAGACTCTGAAGTCGACCCTCACATTTTTGCGAAGGCGTTAGCGTTAGGCAGATTGATAGATGAGAGAAGTATGTCAGAACTATTGAAATAAAATGTCCGATTTTTATTATAAAAAATATATTAAAAAAGCCCTTTTGCATCAGCACACGAATAACTCCGGTCTGATCACTTTTCTGCCCCGTGAGAACATGGCTTTTCTCTTAGTAGCCTGTCGCTTATTGAAATTTCTTCTAATTTTGTAACGTCATCGACGTTGACCTTATGTCCCATACATAATGTTTTCCCAAAACCCTCATCTCCTGATTTGTCTTCCTCTTTCTAGTCTCACTCGTAAATGCCTGTTCTGCAGGTATACCTGAAGAAGAGGCATTAATATTTGTAGAAGTATACTACTACAAATATTATTATTATTATATCTTTAACCCGAGAATCCGTCTGTGTTTCATTATGCTAATAATATTGTAAGTGTATAAAATGGGCCACCTCACTTAAGAAATTATTGTTTCGTCATAGATAGGATGATTTCTGGGATGAAATCTCCTTCAAACAAAATCCTGTGTCGTTCCGAGGGTCTCAATCTATCTCCATACTAAATTTTATCTGAACCGGTTCAGCGGTTTAAGAGGAAACGGGGGTGGTCTTTTGTCCATACAAACGCTCTCGTCTGTTTTCTCTCTGGTTTATGAACTTAAAGCAATGATTTTTTACAGTAAAATAAATATCAACTTCTTCTATGTCCCTATGTTTTCCTTTTTGGTGATTTATTATCCGTATAAGAACTAGAACCCTCTCAAAATGCTCAAAATTGTCTGTATTGAGTCGCTGTCTTCAGAGCCTTGGTGTACAAATTTGACAACTATTAATTAAAAAAGGGAAACATAGGGACATAGTAAATATCCTTCTTATTCAGTTTATGAAATATCTTCTAAATCGGTCCAATATTGGAGAAGAAAACAGACGAGAGCCAAACCTCGAATTATGACTTTTTACTTAAGAAAATTTGTCGAATCTGCAGTTGTCCTTATCGCACGAATTTGTGGGCGTGGTGAGACGCAAGGGGTCTGCATAATACGTACACAGACGGAAAGGTGATGCGTAGTAGTTGAAAATAATATCGATATACTAGTGTTGTAAACAGTTATCGATAAACACATTTATATTGTTTACATGTGCTGTTCGTGAGAAATACAAATAGAAGTATTAAAAAGTATTGGATACAAAATAAAATAAAGTGCATGTCTATAAATGTTTATTACAAAAAGTTTTCAATACAAAACAGTAAATTATATATCGGATAGGTATCCGCAATCTCTAGATCGCCTACTATCAGCGAAATTAAATTTAATTCAACGTCAGCCGCACGGGTCAATCGATCAGGTTAAGCTTTGCTTGCCGTGGTTGGTCCGTGAATGGGTGACCATCTTTACATACAAAGACCCGTCCGTGTCTCGCCAAGCACGTTAAGCCGTTGGTCCCGGCTGTTATTTTCGGCTTTGACAGCCCGAAAGTCTGACCCGTTTTACCAAGGGGTTGCATATTACCCAGTAACTGGTTGTGGAGGTCAGATAGGCAGTCGATCCATCAAAATACTGGTATTCAGCTGCATCCGACTCTAACGTAGATGGGAAAAGGCTAGGCAGATTATGACGACGTGCTTTCTCTCACTGGTTTATTCTTTGGTATCCAACCGTCAATTATTTCTGGTAAAAGGCTAATGCCTTAGGCTTGCCACTAATGTGGTAGAACTTTTCAAATCAAATCAAATCTATCGAACTTTTCTAATAATGGTTCCATTTTTATGCCATAATGCATCGTCCCTCTTAATATTTTGAAAAATAAAAGCTTTTGGGACTCCATAAAATAAAATAACAGAAATCTCGAGTTATCTGTAGTTGGCCTTGTACTTGGTAGAAGTAATTGTGATTCTGTTTTAATTGTAACATTTTGCCTTTAAACATACATAAATCTATTTCATCACGTGCCCTGCCCACTGCCACTTAAGTTTGGCAATTCTCGGGCTTGCCAAATTCTATTGCTCGGGCTATGTCGGTAACCCTGGTTCTCTTGCGGATTTCTACATTTCTGATTCGACCACGCAAGGAAACTTCATGCATAGCCCTCTCCATTGCCCTTTGTGACTGTAAGCTTTCTGGTGAGGCCCATAGTAAGCGACCATGTCTCAGAGCCATATGTCTGGCAACACACACTGGTCATAGACTTTCATCTTGAGACACTGCGGTAAGTTGGACGAGAAGATACCGCAACTTCCCGAACACTGCCCAGCCAAGTCGGATTCGACGGTTGACCTCTTTCTCGAAGTTGGCCCTACCCAACTGGATCGTTTGTCCCAGGAAGACATAGTCACCCACAAATTCGAGTGTAGAGTATCCGACCTTGATTGAAGTGAGTGTAACATGGACATTCAACATCACCTTGGTTTTGTGCATGTTCATCCTAAGACCCACTCTTTAGGAAGCTCTACTGAGATCATCGAGCATTGTACTGAGGTCCTCCATAGTCTCAGCCATGACCACTATATCGTCGGCAAACCGAAGGTGAATGATATATTCGCCATTGACATTTATGCCTAGCCCTTTCCAGTCCAGAACCCTGATCCTTGATTGATTCTGATTCTTTTTCCTTGCCATAATTGGTAGCCACGGTTCCTTTACATTTGGTATAATAACGTTTCTCATATTTTGCGAACCGACGTTTTCGGTCGCATCTTACATATTAGCCCAAAATTCGATGCCGTAAGCCTCTTTAGTCTTTCAATTTCCCATAAGCTATTATCGCTTTGGCCCCCACTATTTTTCTTTGAACATCCTTAGTTGAGAGCAATCTTTCAAGAAATTTATTTTTCTTTTAATTTATATAAATCCAAAGGCATATCTTCTTCCAACTCTAAGCGACCGTAGTTTTAACAGGTTATGTAGTTCTTTTTATTTTGCTTGTCTTTGGGATACGTCAGTTTCCTTTTTCGGTAAATCTCTGTGATTTTTTCGAACGCTGCTTTTGTTCTATATTTTTTTTTGTATATTGGCCCGGACTGCAGCCCTGTATTTTTTTTTGAATGCGTGCATGAATAGCCCTTCGCTATTCCATGAAGTTACTACTCCATAACATCTTGTCTGATGTGATATGAGCCACTTCCTGCAAAGTTAATTATTTTTCCTCCAATAAATTTAGCAATTAGATTATTAAATTGCTCTACAGTATTATTAGTCACGTCCAAAAAAAGATTTGTAACCAATACGTCCATAACATCTTGTCTGATGTGATATGAGCCACTTCCTGCAAAGATAATTATTTTTCCGCCAATAAATTTAGCAATTAGATTATTAAATTGCTCTACAGTATTATTAGTCACGTCCAAAAAAACCAAGTTGTTTATGTACCCAAAGGGTAAAAACGGGACCCTATTCTTAAGACTCCACTGTCCGTCTGTCTATCTGTCACCAGGCTGTATCTCATGAACCGTGATAGCTAGACAGTTGAAATTTTAACAGATGATGTATTTCTCTTGCCGCTATAACAATAAACACTAAAAACAGAATAAAATAAATATGTAAGTGGGGCTCGCATACAGCAAACTTCATTTATTTGCCTTTTTTTGCGATAATCTTACGGAATGCTTCGTCGAAATTAATCGTTTCATATGCGGCAGAGAAGACTGGGAGAGTTGGGTATTGACAAATTGGCGACGAGAGTTGTTTAAGCTCTCTGTACCTATTTATCAATAGAGGAACTATTTTATTGTTCCAATAAGGGGATTCAAAGGAAAGGTCAATTTGCTCTAAAATTGGAAATAAAGGATGGGATGAAAGGGAAAAAACTTTAGATAGGAAACGATCTGCCAAATACTGTCTTCTAAGATGTAGAGGCGGTTCTGCACATTCAACTTGAAGCGCATTAATGGGAGAGGATTTCATGGCCCCAATGATAATTCTCAAAGACTTGGCCTGGATTCCACCTAGTCTTTTAAGCGCTTCTTTGTTGCAGAGCTCAATAAGGAAGCTGCAGTAATCCATAGTGCTTCTAGTCAATGCATTGTAGACTAGTTTATTTATTTATTTCTTCAACAAATGTACATTTGTGTCGAACAGTGGTTTTAACAATAGATATAACACAACAATTTAACAATCATCACAAAGCCAGGGAAAAACCAACACCACATTCCACATTGGTCCCAACATTATCAGTCTTAATATAGTAATAATTATACCCAACAATCCAACCCAAAATCAATTCAAAATCAATATAACCTAATTTCAAGAAATGTATGTCAATAAAATTAATTAAGATGGAATGTCATGATAGAATGCTGGATTAATCCAAAGTCACTAAAATATAATCACTTAATAGTTCGAACTACTTTTATCTTTGAGAAACTCTTCTATGCTGTAATAACATTTCTTTAACAACAATGACTTTAATTTTCTCTTGAATTCATTTGGATTCATAGAGTTTTTAAATTCTACCGGCAATTTATTGTATATATTCACTGATTGCACTCTTGAGGCATGTTTAACGAGATTAAGTTTAGGCTGTATGAAATTAGATAGATCCCTTCTTCGCGTTTTTATTCTGATATGTCTCTGTTCTTCTGTCTCAAATTTATGGATATTTTTAATAAAATGACTAAGCAGGACCAGAATATAGAGGCATGGTACTGTGAGAATGTTCAGTTTCTTAAAATGATCTCTACAAGACTCCGTTTGTTCAATGCGAAGCATAGTTCTCAAGGCTCTTTTCTGCATAACGAATGCAGCATTAATATTGTATTGGTAGCTGTTGCCCCAGATCTTTATGCTATATCTAAGTCTAGACTCTATGAGTGCAAAATATACCATTCTGAGGTGAGCAATGGTTAATTCATCTCTAAGACTCCTGAGAGCATAGCAAGCACTACTCATAGTGTTAGCAACCACTTCCAATACCTTCTTCCAATTTAAAACTGCATCTATTTGTACCCCTAAAAATTTTACATTGTCTACAATATCTACTTTATTCCCTAATAAATGAACTTTGACAGTTTGAGGGTGTAGGGGTGAGCTCCCCACCACACTCCGGCCAAAGCTTTTAGAGCTGACACAGACCGTTCACATTTTTTGACCGTGTTGTTAATTTGATCAACCCCATTCAACCTAGAGTCCAATGTTACTCCCAGAAACCTAGCCTTTTCCTTAACTGGAATGATTTGTCCATCGATATTAATATCTATTGTGGGTACAGAACGCTTGCGGGTAAAAATTACCGCTGTACTCTTTGGTGCGCTTAAAGACAAACCATGATCAAGTAGCCGTTGGTTTAGTGAGGACAGAGAGACATTCATAGATAGAGCGGCATCCTGAATGGAACTGCCAGTGACCATTAACGCGATATCGTCAGCATACTGAAGGATTTTGCAGTCGAAATTAAGGCATGAGGGCAGATTAGCAGTATAGATATTATATAGAGGGGGGCTAAGAACAGATCCTTGAGGTAATCCTCTCCAGACTGTTCTTTTTTCAGAGTTAGTTTCAGGGGTTCTTAATTGAATAGTGCGATTGGTAAAGATGCTGCTAATGATATGGCAAATCCTAGCCGGGACTCTCAGCTCGTGCAGCTTTTGCCAGAGAGATGGGAGGAGCACCGAATCATAGGCAGCTGATATGTCCAGAAAGACTGCAACCACAGTTTCATTCCGGCTAAGGGCCAGTCGGACCTCTGACGTGAGGATACCCACACTATCAGCAGTGCCCAAGCCTTTCCCAAAGCCGAACTGAGTTGTTGGGAGCAGTTTCCTGTTTTCCACCGACCACTAACCGGTTCTTTACTAGATGTTCTAAAAGTTTTATTAGTATGGACGATAAAGCAATAGGTCTATATGAGCAATGATCATTCGGATCTTTGCCTGGTTTTAGTATCGGGATGATAACTTGAACCTTCCATTCTGTGTGAATGTAGCCAGAGGTGAAGCAGAAATTTGCCAAGTCCAAGTAATATTGGTGGGTTTTTGGACCAGCTTTGGAAATAAAGGAGTAAGGGAATCCGTCCACACCCGGTGCAGAGTCTATAACATGAGATAACACAGTTTTTAGTTCTTCCAAGCTAAATGGCATGTTCATTGGGTCATCAGTGTTGTCTACATCATTGATGCCAGCACTGATGCCCTCTACACTTGGAACATAAGCTGGAGCGATTTTTGAAAAAAACTGGTATCCTAGCTCTTTGGTGAGATTGTTTGAAGAGGCAGGTGTTAAACTGCTCCTAAAACACTTCAACTTTCGCCACACTGCCGAAACCGGAGTGGACGGACTCAGCGAACTACAGTATTTTGACCAACCTTCACGTTTCTTTCTTTTTAAAAATTGCCTGGACTTAGCCAATATCTGCTTGAAGGCGATGAGATTATCCAGGTTCATATTGCAGTTAACTGTCTTTTCAGCCTCATTCCTGGCTCTGACCATGTCTGTGCATTCCTTATCCCACCATGGCGGCGAAGGAAGTTTACCTGAATGGGTTTTTTTGGAAGGGAGGCAATGATCGGCTGTGGAGGAAATGAATGCAGAAAAGGAAGAAAAACATTCTTGGGAATTCTATCATGATGGGGTAATGATCACTTCCATAGGTCATGTCCAAGCGACGCCAAATAAGGAGACTAGACATACTGGATGAACAGAACGTCAAGTCAACACAACTATTACTCTGCCCAGGTGTAAACCTGTGCGTAGCATTTCCATCGTTGATGACACAAAGATCTAGATCATCCAATATATCCACCAAGCCTATACCAAAGTTATCGCAAGTATCTGATCCCCAACGATAATGGTGACAATTAAAATCACCCATAACAAGTATTGGACTGCTAACACTGCATAACGAATTTCTGATAAATGGAAGATATTCGAGTTGTGGGTGCGCAATATAAAAAGAGAAAATATTTATACCCTCAGCCTTAACAGCAACAACCTTTTGGGTTGTCACCAACGAAGGTTAGAGGAATCTGGGAGAATGATACTTTGCTATTGATGAGCAAAGCACATCCTCCATATCCTATCATATCATTACAAACACTGCCAAAACATGGCAACCTGAAATTGGTAACAGGCAAGAGCCATGTCTCAGCAATGCCACAGATTGATGGTTTAAATTTGTTAATTAAAAAAGAAAGATCAGGCTTTCTGGGAGTAATACTCCTCACGTTCCATTGAAGGAATGTCAAGGGACTGGGGGCCATCGTGGATGTAATTGAGAATCGAAGTCAGTTTTAGGGCAACGTGGTCAGGTATGGATTGGGTGGGATTTGCAAGTAGAGACATTAACATTGCACGGTTGGCGCAATGGTTGAGCGATTGACTGCTGCGCTGCGTGTCGCTGGTTCGATTCCCGCACGGAACAAATATTTTCATATATATACATTTTTTGGTTCTGCAACATCCGTTGGAAGAGCACAACCGTTTCTGGATGGGGAGAAGGAGTGGTTTTCGGTAAGCTCTAGGTCAGCTTGTCTATTATAGCCAGGGGAAAGGGGGATGCGGGGCTTAGATTAAAAAATACAGTTTTACAACCTTATTACCTTATTTGCAACCTTATTGCGAGGGGAGGATTTGAAGACATCGGCATATGATCTTGAAGCAGATGGAAACACCCCACTTGCCTCCGCATATGAAATCGATTTTTCCGCCATCAGAGCCTCGATGCTCTTCTGTCGGCCCAATTCAGGACAAGCACTGTTGTTTGCAAAATGGTTCCCAGTACATGCAACACAGAAGCTATTTTCAGGGGTGACTTCACATCCATCACCTGGATGATCTTCACCACATTTAAAGCATCTTGGCTTTGATCGGCACAGAGTTCGAGTATGCCCGTAGCGGCAACAATGGTAGCATAGAATAGTAGGGTAGGTGTATCTCTCCACTGGAAGAGCTGAGTAGAAACAGTACACACGTTTGGGTAGGACTTGACCATCAAACGTTAAAACAACAGTTTGTGTGGGCTTCCACTCAGCCACTCCAGAGGAGGACACCTTAAGGCTCATCCTTCTGGCTTTGATGACGGAGCCACATCCTTCTGGAACTTCGATAAAGGATACACCTAGATAGAGGATCCCATACAAAACTTATCTTTAAAACTGACGCCAATTGTGTTTAGGTAATTCTAAGAATTCTACTTGGAATAAATATACATTAATGCAAATTCAACCTTAATTGCAATTTTGAAATATGCATTCACAAAACGATGTACAAAAAGCAATAACAATTTTATGAGCTCAATACAAATTTAGTCTTACACGGAAGTGTTAAAGTTTAGACTTTAACACTTCCGTCACAATCACAAATTAAAATCACAATGTGCCAAAAAAAAAACAATTCGAAATTCGAATTTTTAATTTTATGTTTAAGCTTGGACAAGGAATGAGTGGAGTCGAAACGTTCAATTATTATTTTTATATCATCGATCTATAAAAATACTAGATTAAGAATCAGGAACGAAAATAAGTCGCTCAAATGGCCACACACAGTTACCTACCTATCTTTCTATATTATAAAAATCTATTGCTGTTCGTTGGTCTCGCTAAAACTCATTAACGGCTGGATCGATTTAAATAATTATTTTTTTGTTTTGTTCGCTCGAATAAAGAGACAGTTAAAAAAAAATAGATTCGTCGGTAGGTGGGTAGGTAGGGTAGTTAGGTAGGGTAGGGTTTGCATGAAAACTTGAAAATTAAAAGTCAGTTATATGTAAGTACAAAAATATTTATTTGAAAATGAAACTTAAAATTTCAGCAATAAGGTTAAAAACACTATGTAGAAAATTTCGGGGTTTCTTTATTTCGTTTTCTATGGTGTCAAATATTTTTGACTGATTTAAAAAAGTAGTCGGACCAAAATAACACAATAGTATTTTTTTTTAATAATTATAAAAAAAATTGCTTTACAAACTACTCCATGCATTCTCTGTTCCAGAACAGTCAATGTTTGTTACAATAGTTGGCGCGTTCGCTTTGTCGACGCAAACGTTGGTCAAACAATCATAATATTTGGTAATTGATTAATATTTTCTATTTAATTCGGTTTTTACTTTATGATGAAAAACACTTAATGATATAAACTTACCGAAAAAAGATATTCCTTCCAAAATCAAGGTGTTACGGTGGTTATTTTCACAGTTTTTGAACGCACATTGCGGCATTTTTAACGTATTAATGTTGGCTATGATTGGACCATACTAATTTTGAAATAGGGCCACAAACGTATTTGTGGCCCAATTTTTCGGCCCGTTTTTGAAGCGCTGACCGGGAATCTAGGTGTATTCTTTATCGAAGTTCTGGGACCTTAATATTATTAATTATCTCATCCTCTGACCAATCAACCGGTATGTCCCTAACAGTACCCATTCTCGTAATATTATACTGTGGGATGGCAACAATGTAGTTGTTTTGAGTTAAAATTTTAGTATGCAGAAAACTATTTGCATCTTGATGCGACTTGAATTCAACCGAGACTCTATTCCTACCTATCCGTTTGATCCCATCTAGGCGTATGTTATTGACGTTATTTGTCGTCAAAAACATACCAAACTTAATTGGTTGTAGAGCAGTGCCCGAGGTTTGATTATTCTTCAAGAAACATGCACAATGTAGGGTGGGTTGTCCTTCATCGTGTAAGCAATTCTGCCGGGAACATTTTTTGCTAGTTTCGGCGGGGTATTGGTCGTAGTAGGGGGCGATTCAGCTACCCTTTTACGGCTCGATGTTTCAATGTCCATTTTTTCTTTTATTAGTACTTCAGGATTATTGGGCAGCGTTACGGTGAGGACTGGAGATAGATCAAAAAGTTCATCGGGAGGATCAGGATCGGGGGGCTTATTCAAACTCATTATGGCTACTTTAAATTAAAAGAAAAAGAAAATTACAGTTATAAAACAAACCTTAACCCAAGAACAAACACAAGGAATATTCTCGATCAAGTTTAACACACAAATTATTCACTAAAACCGAGAAAATTCTTAGCACTGACAAAAGCACGTGTTAATACCTTCACCACTACCACAGAATCTCTAAAACAAACTTGAATAGCCTTTTTTTGCATTGACTGTAAACTGACCCTCTGTTTTTTTATTACAGTACAAATGAGACTCTCGCTACACAACTTGCCAATAAACGGAAAAAGATAAACATACTAAAACAAAGTGCTGTTACATCTACTAAGTAAGTACATTTTGATAGTTCCTTACTTTGGTGCTGTTGCTCAGAACGTTGAGCTCCTCAAAGTTCTGGGTCTAGCCAAGTTGCATTCGTTTCGTGTCGAATCTTTGTCTACAATCGTTAACGCCTCGGCATTAGCGATTTTAGAAAACGAAGAGTTTGTAGCCAAGTTGACAGTTGAGACGACTGAGTCAATCGCTCGCAAAGACCTTATACGTATTTCTTACTACTAGACTGAGCACCAAAAATTTTTGTTTAGCTAAAATGAAATCTATTATCATACGCCTAGGTTAGCTATTTCCTTATAAGCGGTAGCTAACCAAAAGCGGTCCTGGCGAGAGGGTTCCCGCTGGTAGTGTGTCCTTGTCTGACATCTTGCTAGCTCAACTAATCATTGGATTTGGTAGAAATGGTAGGTACTTTTAAATGTTTGGGCCTGGTAATACTAAATGTAAGACCACCAGGTTGGAGTTTTTGGCAGGATTTTTTCGAGTGAAGTTCAGCGGCTGTTAATATTATTTGCAAATTGATTCCTAGTGGATATTGTGATATAAAATTGGTGTAGTTTTGTGTCTCAACTGTCTACGCAACTGGACAATATGTGAAATCATTGACAGAAGCGATCTCAGGATAGTGGAGCGGAGAATTTTATTGTAGTATTGACTACCTCCGCAAAGCTTACTGGGAAGGCTGACTTGATACAATTTGCTGCCAAATACTCCAAAAACCATTAGAATCTGTTACACCCGTATTCTAATGCATACTAAAGAATGTTAAAATTGCACTAAAGTCGAGGCGGTATGGTCCAAGACCTTAGCCTGCCCGAAAAGGTCGAATTGATTCCTAGTGGAATAAAATTGGTGTAGTTTTGTTTCTCAACTGTCTACTCAACTGGACAATATTTGAAATCATTGAGATCCTTTGGGGTATTTCAAAGCATCGTCTGAAGACTGCAGGATCATCTAACGCCTCTCCTTTATGAGCTTGAGAGTAAGATCAGAGAGTTTTTTTTTCCTATCTATACGTTGGGTCTTGAAGAATAAGACCTATGCAGACTTGGGATTTGAGGATTATCGAGTCCTCCCCGAATACACCATCGTAAACTGCTCAATTCCTCTTCGAGTTCGGTCATCTTATCGTTGGTCCGGAGTCCGGAGTGTGCGCGTGTTGTACGTTGCCAGGTCCTGTCATCGGTATTTGTTGGGGTAGCCGGATCTCGTCCGGGATTCTTTGCACCCCTTGCCATACCGTAACCTAGACCGCTACCGTAGTCGAGGTTAGGCAGGCTGCCGGGCACTAGGGGCTGTTTTATTTGTGCTATTCATGGGGAGTGCTTTGCAGGCGGGTTGGCGATCCCAGTATGGTTGTTACAAATGCACAGAGAACGCTGCTGATCATTCTCTGGTTGTCCCTTAGTCGCCTCTTACGACACCAATGGAAAAACATGGGATGTCGAAATTCTGTACGCTTGACACCGACTCGGTAAGTGACGTAGATTCCAAAAAATATACACACATTTTTTTTTCAATGAATTTGGTAGGTTTAGGTAGCATAAATACATATATTGGGATACTTACACTATTGTTTTTACAATCAATTTGTCCCGTGTTATGTTTGGTCATGGTCACCTCATTAGAAAGAGACACACTACCAACGGGAGCCCTCTCGCTCGGACCGGTTTTTGCGCCATAGTGCACAGTCTAGTAGTAAGAAGTATAAGGTCTTTGGTCTATGGTGAGCGTTCTTACAAACGTCAAAAAACCGTCAAACTAACCATATTCTAATGTCAAAGTCACAGTTGTCAGGTTGTCTTGTCAGTGATGTACTTTGTGCGCGGGATGAATTTTTGTTTTAAATTGTTATAAGTACTTTAAAAGTAAGTGAAATAAGGTAAACATCTTCTTATAATTGGTTTGCTTTAATATCACAGTGCGGAATGTAATTTTAAACATTCGAATTGTCATATTATGACCCTGTATGAATGAAAGATACCTTAAATTAAGTGATAACTTTTATAGAATAGTAAGATCCCGAGCAAACCGAATCAAACCGAAACAGTTCGCAGCTTTATTGGATTTCATGGAAAGGTACGTAAATTATTAGTTATTTCTTAAATATCTTCCTTTGTTATTTGAAAATCTACCATACATAACAAGTGCCCGAGCATTTGAAAGTTTGGACCATGTACAATGACGTGATACATGACATGAACTCATATTGGTACTTACGATTCAAACAAAATAAATGTGTTTGACCCTTTACTTAATCAATAGACTCTTTGTTTCTCTGAAATTGATTTAACTTGTGTTCTAGCCATGGAGATATATTGAGGCCCCTGCAAGGGCCTCAAGGCCGAATAAAAGCTGACCGACTGTGGCAGGAACTGGCAGACTTACTTAACTCCATTGTTGGAGGAGTCAAAAAGTCACTGGACAAATGGAAAAAAGTAAGATTCTCACAAAAACACTGTAAAATATTATTTATACCATTCCCCCTCTAAAAAGCTTATTTTATTTACTGAAAACAGTGAATAAAAAACTCTTTTAATCACTGTTTTGGTCTTTGAATTTGGAAAACACCAATTGAAGTGGACTGTATTGTTGTTTGGTTGGAGTCTCGTTGAACAAATGAAAATACTATCGTGATTCGTATCTTCAATTTATTCCTTACTTGTTACTCCTTGTAGAGTGGAAGACCGACTGTGTCTCTGCCTCCAAGCGGGCCGCCTTTTATACAAAAACCGCTCGGCGAGAACAATGGCGCCTCTACTTTTCAACTGTATTCAAGAAATGCCGATTTTATAAAACTTATCTTACTTAAATTTACACAAGTTATACATTTCCTTAATCTACTTACTTAATTCTACATAGGAAAAATATAAAAGGTGTACAAAGGTCAACACAAAAGTCCTAATCTAGATTCCTCCTTGCTCCAAGTATTAAACTATGACAATATACATAATCTTATCTAATTAGCTACCTTTTCTCTAAATCTTATGTATATTACAAGTTTTATTATACTCCTACTCTAAAATTCACATGGCACATACATGTGACATATTTTACACAAGTGGTCATTTCGTGAACATACACGTGGTCAATTCGTGAACATACATGTGGTCATTTATTTTTGTAACAAAGGAGAAAACTGCGAGACAATCCTAACTAACTATCTACCTTTTCTCTAGTTCTTATATACATTACAAGTGTAGATAGCTTTACTCACATGGCACCTACCTACGTCAATCCTACTACTACCGAAATCAACACGTGCATATTTAATGCACGTGGTGATTTCTTAGTTTCACGAAAGCTACGAGACAATGCTTACGGTACATTGTGTCCGGCCCTACCAGGTAGATACATTACAGGGGACGGAGCACCTAACGGTTGCGTCTTATTTTCTCACGCCGTTTCGCGTCATGTGGCCATCCATTCATACCCATTTTAATTACGGTCGGTATTAGTCGGGCCCGAAACATTAAGCATTGATTTTAAATTACATTTTATAACATTAAAAAAGGGCCGACAGAAGATCTATATTGCCGTCATTCGTAGACCCGCTAAAAACCCAAAACACGTGCACCTATACAAAAAGCTATTAACGAATTTAGCGTGGGAAGTGTCCATTTCTTAAAATTAACACGTGAGCCCTTGTCGTTTACACCAATATATTCGAACTCCATCTCAATGCTATATAACCTCCTTGCGCAAAAATACTCGAGATAGACTTCTTGTGCAGAGAATAGGTATTCGACATTCAAACTCATGCTTCGATTTTAATTATGAGTTTGTTTATATTTAGGATTTTAATAATGATTTTGATTTTAGTCTAACATAATTATTGAATACATATTTGGATTGTAATTCTAATATTAATTGCAATGGTGTTTACTTAATTATAATTATGTAACTTAACGGAGGTGGTCACTGGTCCTTGAAACACACAACCACAGCACCTCTGTTATCTCACTCAGGGTTTCACATTTTTTGTAAATTTTGAAGGCAATAAACATTGATATATAAAAAACCCAAGACACACAGTCAGCGTTTCAAAATCGTCCGCACAAAATAGGCGCACAATAACAAATTGTGTGCTCATTTCAAATAGTCTGTCGTCGCTCGTGCGTCACTGCACACTCGTTAAAAAAACCGAGGTGTTCGTTGAAAAATTGCAAAAATATTACGTCAAGAACGTTAAAAAAGGATGGGATCTCGTATATTCGGTAAGTAAAAGAGTTTATTGATTTTTTTTTTGTTGTTTTTATAATGTAATATTAAGAGCAATATGTGATTTTGATTTAATTTGTCTCAAAACTGCGCTCAACGGTTCAAATATAATTTCAATAGATTTCAATAGCCGCTTTGTCAGTATAAGAACGATGAATTACAGTCTTCTTTTATTTTAGTCTCATAATACAAATGACCCTGTTCTTATTTAGTGGAGTCGATTATTTTTTATTGTTTATTTTTTTTAATTAATAAGTTTATTCACTTTTGAACTTTTTTGTTTCAAGTTTTTAACAAATGTTTATACGTTATATTTTAATTAACTTATCTTGTATAAATTATGGGTTGAACAAGAAAAGTTGTTTTATTTGCATATTTTACTTCTTTTTTTTATATTTTAGTTTTCTTCGTGGTTCGGGTTATGGATTAGTGGACAATAATACACCCGGCGCGGGTAGCACCAAGCTACGCAATCACCTTAAACAAAATAACTACTTAGTTTCGATAATATGATCTACTAATACCTTTTGAACCAAAAATGTAAATAAACGATTTTACCAGTAAATATTTGTTTCATTGATATACACATGTCCTACCCAGAAACATTTACGCTCAGATATAAGTATAATTATGTGTTTAGAACACAATTTGACAAACTCTTAAAATATTAACACAATAGTGTCTATAAAAAAAAGTATAAAAAGTATTCGTCTCCACTCCATGCCTTGTCCTACCGGCTAACTTCGGTCGTAAAATTTTATTGCTTTTTGTAGACTGCTTTGTAAAAACAACTTTAAAATAATTTGCGTAAGGTTGAATTTGCAAAAAAATATGTTTATAGTATTAACAATAGTATTAATACTACTTATGTAGTAGTGCGTGTATTGGTGAGTGTTTGATGACAGTTTCGAGTGTTATTTTTGTTCGAGACTGTGCATCTAGGGTTTTTATATATCAATGGCAATAAACCATTTATTTATGTATTTGTTGTTTTTTTTTTATCCATGTGATTTTCGTTTAAATCTTTCTTTTTCTCGTAGTCATGGTATAAAATATAGTATGCAACTCTTGAATAAAACGGATTAATATCAAGGGCCATGAATCACTCACTTGATTCATCTATGGCCCTCGCTTTAAAAACGTCCTTTATTCACTAGTTGCATTATATACTACTAGCTGACCCCCGCGGCTTCGCTCCCGTCAAAATTATAGCCTATGTTACTCGCAAATAATGTAGCTTTCCATAGGTGAAATAATTTTTTAAATCGGTCCAGTAGTTTCGGAGCCTATTCGGTACAAACAAACAAAAAAATCTTTCCTCTTTATAATATTGGTATAGATTTAAGGTTTACTATTATTAACATTTAATTTTAGTATTCTACAAGATGAAGTACATACAACAATCAGCTTACTTCATAGACTAGAAAATAATTGACAAATATGTTCAGGTGTGGGCAGACTGGAAAACAAAAACAAAGAAAAAGGCCGTGGCAATACGTAATGAGGCTTTTGGTACTGGTGGTCCAAGCAGCAGTCAAACTCTCACTGCTCCAGAAGAGAGGGTGTTGGCCATAATGGGTTTGGCGGGTGTCACTGGTCAAGCTGGAATTAAAGACAGAGGCTTTGAAGTTAGTTTTTTTCTTTGCTTGTGGTCTTTGCTTATTACAAAAAAGAAAATCTCATATAAAAAGTGTAATTTAAATTCTTTTTATTTTTCAGGACTCACCATCAGAGTTAAACTCTCTACCACTACCAACCGGAGAATATACTGTGGTTACTGTGCATGCTGTCTGTCCTTCTAATCCTTCTGATTATCGACAAGGTACTTTTCAAGTTCTTTTTTTTAAGATACAATATTTTAGCTAAATAATTCATTCGGACATATTTTAATAATATGAGTGTAATTATCTATTCACAGCCTCAATACCTACCGCCCCTCCTTCACTGCCACCACCCTCTGGAGAACTTCCACACCATTCTCCACCACCAGTGCTAACGACATCGCCTACTACGGCCACGCCACAGGGGCCACCGCAGCGACGGAGGCCCCGCTGGAGCACAGCCACTGGGCGGCGCCAACGAACGCCCTTCGAACGAGGCACGAGCGATTTCATGGCAGTCGAGCAGCTTAGGCTACAACTAGAAGCAGACCGAGAAAGAAATCATCACGACAGAGAGATGGAAAGGTTGCGATTGGAATCGAGAAGAATTGAAATGGTAGAAAAACAAAATCTAATTTTAAGTCGTTTGGCTGGTGCTGTAGACAATTTGATAGAAATTTTACCACAGTTGAGACCATCATTGCCTTCGACAAATATTATACCATAAATGTCTCTGTCTCAGCTGTCGGCTATGAACATTTCCAATTGCCTATAATATCAGAGTAACAATTTTTCATTTCAATTGTTTGCTATTCCAATCTAGACACGCGGTAGAGTGTTAAGCCAAGTTCACGCAAAAAAGTAACTGGCGACGCAGCAGCTGTGTGTAAATATTACACGAAAACTCTCTCACTCAAAATCTATTTAACATAAACACATGAAATTTGGTTTAAGTATTAAAATCCCTAATATGAACTATAAACCAAAATTTCATAAATATACCTCAAACGGTTATTTAGATATTAACGTGCAAAAATTGACATTTTTACCACTGACTTTTTTTTTATTTTATTAGTCAAACATAATATAACATGTATGTGAAAACCAGCCAAGTAAAATCTTGAGCTACAATGTCAAATCTTGTAATTTATCATAAGATATCTGCTGTAAATAATTCGACTTACAAATTTAAGAAGTTATATTTTAAAATAGCAAATATTGTTGTAGCAGAAAAAGCAAGAAATTGTGTTTTTAAACTTATTTTAGAATGTTTTATGTTCTTGTAAATAAATTTCAGGATACAGAACTTGGCGCCCATTTAGATCTTAGTTTTTTTGTCGGCGTAGTCAACAACCGCGCATATTCTTAGTATTGAACTTGGCTCCGTTTTTCACATTTATGTTTTTCATGGGTCCAATTTACTTTTCCCTTCTCTAAAATTTTTATGTACAAATTGTATGTGGGTTTTATTTCTATATATATATTTTTTAATTTAACCTATTTTATTTTAGACTTTTAAATGTAAGAATTTAACCAATATTATCTACAGTAACTGTAGGTAATTGAATTTTGTTTTGAGTATTTGTTATCTAAAATTTATAATATAATATCTAAAATTTAGGTATTTCATTGAGTGAATTGTAAATACCAAGTATTAGTTTTTTTTTTTTATATTACCTATAGGCAATAATTGTAAACTTGTTTGTAATAATAAAGCTATTTTATTAATTCTTTATTTATTTAGTTAGACTTCATGTACAGTGGTGATACATAGGCGGACTTAATGCAGCAAGACATTCTCTACCAGTCAACCTTCGGGTTAAAAAGGACACAACAGTGGTAGGAGTAAAAAAAAAAAAACAATAATTAAAGTTGGATATTAATAAACTATCTAACTAATAAAATACATTTATCATTACATCAATACATAATTATGTAAGCTTAAAACGATTCCAATTCCAACGACATAAATTTTAAACAGATGAAGCATTACCCGTAGTAACATAGGAGATACATACATACATAAACTCACGCCTTTTTCCCATGGGGGTAGGCAGAAACTACAGAACGCCACCTGTAAGGATCGTAGATCCTTACATACTTCTTTTGCTTCACACACATTCATACATCTAGTCATACACATACGTCGGTTATGGGTACTGCGCACTTGGCCTTTCTGAAGAACATCACCTATAAGGTCTATGTATGTCTTTCTAGGGCGTCCCCTCCCGGCGTTTCCATTCACGTCTGCCTTGTAAATACCTTTCGTTAGTCGACTTCACAGGAGATATCAGGAGGTTTTTCAGGTGGACTTCATAGGAGATATCGTCATTTTAATGGGTAGAATACCGAAAATAGGCCTTTTTTAAAACATTTTTTTTAGCCAAGTCTATCAGCGGCAAAAGTTATGTCACACATGTAAATCACAGTAATATTACTAGTGTGTTTGTTACTTCATCACGCTCAAACGGCTGGATGGATCTGAATAAAATTTGGCACAGAGATGGATTATAGTCAGGATTAGCACATTGGATACTTTTTATGACAGGAATATGGCTCCCGGGACAATTTTCGACCTTCACGCAGCAGCTGGCAGAAGCTAGTCTTGATCATATTTCTAAAAACTTCTTCGAAGCCGAAACATCTTTATGAACAAAAACCCCGACACAAGCTAGGTCGCTGCAAACATAATTTGGTGAAATGGGGTTTTATAGACCCGTCTGATACCCAGTGTGAGTGCGGTGTTTGCAAAATATAGCACACATGCTGGAGTGTCCCAAGTGCCCAAACACCTGCACTTTGGAAAACCTTATGCTCTCCATTGACGCCGCAATTGGTGGAGTGCGTTATTCCAGCCAGATAATGTCGAAAATCGTCATCTAAGTGCAATAGACAATTAGATATACAGCTTCTGTAATTGGTAAGCAGATTTTTAAATTTGGTAAACTGATAATTTTTAAATTATTTGATAAAATCAGTTCCGGCTGGAGTAACGTTACCGCAGCCAGATCTTTTGTTTTCTAACGGGTATGTTGAAATAAATGTTATCTAAATAATTAGATATCAATTTGAAATAAATGGTACCACTTATTTTATATTTGTATTTGCTATGGTTGCGAAGATATTTAAAATCCTGCTGCAGTAACGTTTGCACGATTGCTGCATCTCGAAATTGACTAAACTGATGATTATAATGTTTGTTCATGACATCTGGCTAATTAGGTATAATTTGTTACACAATAAAAAAATCCACAATAATGCACCGTTTTGAAGTTATTTTAGTAAATAGAAATATGCTTTAATAGATCCTAGCACTGCCAATAAGTGGTCCAACGACTAAACTAAAACGTTAAAAACTTGAAACGTTATTATATAGGTAATTGCTGCTTGTAAATGGTACTGAAGTTTCATTAGTATCCTATAAGTAATTCAAAAGTTATGATGAAACTTCAATTTGTTCAGGCCACGGCGCGCAGCTGAAATATTTGAAGACCGAATAACCGAGTTACCTGTAGTTGTGGTAACTGAATCTTATATCAATAATTAGATATATAGTTCAATTATATACTTGTGAAATATCAGACTTGTACACTAATTAATTAACGAGATAATCGAAAAACAATACATAAGCGTGGTAACCCGACCAAATCTAGAATGTTATTAAAAAGCGGCCGCGCAATACATTATACCAACCTTCTAAAACTTACAGGATAATACGTGAGAATAATACGTGTTTGGTACAGACGGGTACACAAGTGCTAAAGTAAAACATAGTTATAATTAAATATTTTTGTTTCTACAGATAGAATATTGATCTCAAAAATAATTATGCGTAGGTAATAAAGATATGGTATACCTACTTATGTAGATGATGATGATTTTATGCATATCTGCATAAAATCATCATCATCTATTTTAAAGGTGAGTGTTTTTTTTATCCAGAGCGGAGCGAAGGATTCTAGAGTAAAGTAGAATTAAGGTAAGTAAGTATATAAATGAACTTCAAAAATAATCACGGATATGTTTATATTGACTTATATATGCAACGTTATTAACTGTTATACACCTTCACTATTTTCACTGTATTGTGCTTCCTCCTACTCGCGTCGTGTTCCGCATTACTGATGTTCGTGATGCCCGTGACAGGATACCAGCTTTTCTCTGAAGATGATTCTCCATTTGTGTCTGTCCTTGGCGACGTGGAGTGCATCGTGCAGCTTGGTGTTCAGCGTTGAACGTATATGGTCAGACCATCTGATCGGGCTGCGGCCCCTCGGCCACTTGTCTTTGACCTTGCCAGTGATCATCAGCTGCTGGAGGTTATGGCCATCGTTTCACAGTGCAGTAAGTACTTACATATAATACATACAGTAGGTAGGTAGGTTCCACTGTTTTTTCTATTGTGATTTTAAAAATCACAAATGTATTACATAAAGATAGCCGTATTCTTAAATTAAGTTTTTTTTAATAAAAATAAAAGAAATCTACAATATTAAAAATAAACGACATAAAAATGCAGTCAACTTCTTTCTTCTATATATTTTGTTATCTAGCCTTTTACAGTGCCCCACTGTTGGGCAAAGTCCTCCTCTTTGATTTAAAGCTACGGATCCCATATTACATAAAGGTACTTACCTTAATCTAACTATACCATGTATAATAGTACATTCCTTTACCTAAATACATAATATAAAAACTTAATTCAAAAAATCAAAAAACCCGACTGCTTCAAAAGCGAACTAAAAGTCGTAAACAAGGAAAAAATCATGCTGTGCAGTCGGAGGATACATACGCGCGACCTGGCTGACCAAAACCAGATGTATCCTTTGAATTTTAATGTAGCCTATGACACTCGCAGGGTTAAGACGCATCGATTGACGTATGAATCATCAAAATTGGCCAACGCGTTTGGTCTCTGGAACGCCACATAGGAACAAACATACATACATACATAGATAGACTGATAAACACATTACCCTCCTTCGGCAGTCGGGTAAAAATTAACTAAAAACGAATTAGGCGCAATTTATACCTTGTAAATAGTAAGTACCTACCTACCTCATCGACAGATCGGTTAAACGTAGGTAGTTATGTGGATATATGAAGAATGGCATAGTGGACACTTACTTTAAGCAATTTAAAATTTATTTAAACATTTAGTATGGTAGGTTTAATTTCTCAATCAAACTAATTGCGTTCGTGACTGTACCAACTTTTAAGGACAATTATGCTAATAATTTTAGAAGGTTGGTAAAATGTATTGCGTGGCCGCTTTTTTATAACATTCTAGATTTGGTCGGGTTACCACTCATAAATATGTTTTTTCGATTATCTCGTTAATCAATTAGTGTACAAGTCTGAAATTTCACAGGTATATAATTGGACTATATATCTAATTATTGATATAAGATTCAGTTACCACAACTACAGGTATCTCGGTTAATCGGTCTTCAAATAACTCAGCTGCGCGCCGTGGCCGAAACAAATTGAACGTTCATCATAACTTTTTAATAGGATATTAATGAAATTTTGAGTACCATTTATAAGCAGTAATTACCTATATTATAATAACGTTTCAAGTTAGTCGTTGGACCACTTATAGGCAGTGCTAGGACCTATTAAAGCATATTTATATTTACTAAAATAACTTCAAAACGGTGCATTATTGTGGATTTTTTTATTGCGTAACAAATTATACCTAATTAGCCAGATGTCATGTACAAAAATTATAATCATCCGTTTAGTAAATTTCGAGATGCAGCAATCGTGCAAACGTTACTGCAGCAGGATTTTAAATATCTTCGCAACCATAGCAAATACAAATATATAATAAGTGGTACCATTTATTTCAAATTGATATCTAATTATTTAGATAACATTTATTTCAACATACCCGTTAGAAAACGAAAGATCTGGCTGCGGTAACGTTACTCCAGCCGGAACTGTTTTTACCCGACTGCCGAAGGAGGGTAATGTGTTTTATCAAATAATTAAAAACTACCAGCTTACCAAATTTAAAAATCTGCTTACCAATTACAGAAGCTGTATATCTAATTATCTATTGCACTTAGATGACGATTTTCGACATTATCTGGCTGGAGTAATGCACTCCAATTGGTGTGGCCACTTATTGGAACCAAAATATTTAAAGATATGAAAATGGAACTGGACTCCGGCTCCGTATCGCTCCGTGGGCCGGTCAAGTAGTCGCCCAGGCCGCACATTTTTTAGCTAGCTGCAGGTTAAAACAGTTGCGGAAAAATACCGCCAGTGCGCTAGTACTGATATAGGAACATCACAAAATTACGCGACTCAAAACCGCGATTGGTTAACCACAGTGCGGCCTAGCGCTATCTCACTAATCACGGCTTGACTCTATAATAAAATGAAGGGAAAAAGAAACTGGAGCCCGGACCCTGTCGCTCCGCACACTAGTCAGGCTTTGGCCTGGTGTGGCCCGGTTGGTAGACCGGCCTACCGGGAAAAACCCCGCAGCGTTATTACGTAATGAACTCGAAAAGAGCAAAAGGCAAAGAGTATGAAATATCGACCCACAGAACAGATAAAAGAGATTAGAAAGGAAATAGTTCCTGATTAGTATTAGAACGCGTGTCGCCGCTTGTCTCCCACTCTTTAACTCCACTACAAGCAAGAGTCCCATACGTACGCGCATTACGCACACAAATAAACTACACGCACTTAGATCGCGAGCTTGCTATTGATTGCCACACTAACGCAAACACTGTGCTTGACATGCACTCACACACGCGCAAAAGCAATTTATTTCTCATACATGTTACGGTGACCAAAAGGTCGATTATCGATATCGATAAAATTACTGTAATACTTAATTTTTTTGTTATTTAAGTTTTGCATTTTTTTGCTATAATATCGGGAGGGCGGGAGGCGACGGGGCATGAATAGTGTGGACCTTGGAAGGTCCACATAATACATAATAATAGTAATGTCAAATTAAGGGGAAAATTAGACGAAAACCCCACTAAGAAACTATATTGATAACCACAATTAACAATCATTGGTGGTAATAAACAAAGGTATTTTAATTACAATAAACTGATAATAATCATTTGAATATATTCGTAATATCGACAGTGTTTACAACTTTGTACAACACTATCGATACGCGGAATTTCGCGGAATTCAAGCATTGGCTCGGCACACGCGACTCTCGCAACGAACGCAATACATTACGCGATCGCTCGCGTAGTACAAGATGGTACCCATGCATTGCAAGTTATGTATAATTTTGCATCTGTTTGCGATTGTGTCGTTTTTGTCTGCAAATTACATAATACTATTGTAATAATTACAAATAAAATTCGTATTATAAGGTTTTAGGACTTATCGGTGAAAAGAAATCCCTTCTCGGGCTACACTACACACCTGGCTTCTTTTCCGACACGTTATGATAGCGCAAGACGGCATAATTCTTTTTTTTTTCGCGGAGCATCGTACGTTGTCACAATATGAGCGCGACTGTTGGCCGGTGACGCTAATTTCGATCGACATAAGAGCGTTCACTTATATGAGCCCGCCCACAAGGCCCTTCTAACCTCTTTTATGTGTTCTGTGGGCTGCCGGTACTCCATGGGGCCAGTCCAACCCTGACCTACAGTACTTCGAGCACGTTTTCACTTGCAACCGGAATTTGATCCACTGTGCACAAGTGGTAGGTTGTGGTGGTTGTTGT
The DNA here is from genome assembly GCA_949775005.1 of Orthosia gothica. Taxonomy (NCBI): domain Eukaryota; kingdom Metazoa; phylum Arthropoda; class Insecta; order Lepidoptera; family Noctuidae; genus Orthosia; species Orthosia gothica. Next base: position 63,801,330 of record OX459034.1, on the reverse strand, counting down.
TGTAGGTTTGTCTATGTTTCGACAAATGATCATTGAGTATTGCCACGGTAAAGATGGTATATGACGGTTTCTAGGTCTAACTATATTTAATATGTTTTATTTATATATTTGTACTATACTTGCACATACTTTGACCTACCTTAAGTGTTTATTTTTTATTTTTTTTGTTATTTATATATTCTTCTATTTTATTTTTGATTATATAAGTTTCCGTTTCCGTAAGTGTGTCCGTGGCATCAACAGTGGGCCCTATCAGAATATCAGCGCAGCGTTATTACCTTTTTTGGTTATCGCTGCACATGCTGAGATAGGAGCCTTTTTGGTCTCGCACGGGGTTTTTATTTTATTATTGTTTAATTTTATGCTTATTTCTCGTGTCTCCTGTGGGTCACAAATAAATATTTTTCTTTCTTTCTTTAACACTAGATCG
>OX459034.1:63755803-63800700 GCA_949775005.1 Orthosia gothica | reverse complement strand
AATGAATAAAAGTATTATAGGTAGTTATTTTTCCATAAATAGCGAATGCTGAGGCACGATTATAGACATGCTGGACTTGAATAGTCGCTAAATAGGCTAATTTTTTTTATTTTTTATAATAGGGTATCTATATATTATAGGTATTACCTATTGATTTTTAAATGACCACAATGCGATTATGCTAGCGGTTAGCTGCCCTTTAAAACTGAGGACGCAGTAAAACCCTAAACACACAAATAGAAGCGGAAATCGGGAACGGAAAAAGTATAGGAACGAGCTTACTTCCCTCGGACAGACCACCTGACGCGATGCCCGCTATATCCAGGTAGATCTTCATAGGTAGCAGTAGCCTCCTTGTTCCAGCAATTTCGACGCAGTTGCACGTGGTGGCCGCGATGAGCGGTGAACAGCGGTGTTTTCGTGTGGATGGCCGGTTCGAGCAATCGGAACACGACACGCCACCGAACTGTTTTCGCCCCAACTTGCAGTTTCTTGTTGCACACGGTCGCCAACTGTTGGGAGTTGAAATGAAACGGATGTAATTATAAGTTATATTTAATAGGATAGCCGAGCGCTACAGAAATTACAGAAAATTCTTTGTTACTATTTGCGAGTAGGTAGACGCGCGCACTCGGTCCTTCATTTTTTCCGAATGAATGCCGGCGGGGTTCGCGCGAGCGCCGCCGCGCCAGGTGTTGCTCCCCGCGTCCCGCCCGCGGCCCCCGGTACGTCCTGCGCCTGTACACCCGTGCGACCCAAAATTCAGTTTTCTCAACACCTTTCAAACAAAAAAAACTAAATCAATCGGTTTATCCGATTAGGAGCTATGATACCACAGACAAACACACAGATCCACAGGCAACACACGTGAAACATTTAACAATCCTTTTTCCGACAGGTGTTAAAAAATGAAGGCCTTTCCTTAAGAGGGGACTCCAGTGAGACTTTCTCCATACAAACACATTCTGCTGTTTTCTTCGTGGATAATGCCTCTAGAGCAATGATTTTCATAAAATCTAGGTCTAATTAATACGTGCCTGTATCATTTCCTTTTTTACAAAATATCATTTTATAATAAACGAACTCGACCACAGAATAATAACTTGTGCATAAAAAGGTCCCACACAGCATTGATGCAAAAGAGTGTCTTTTCTATGGCACCGATAATATACAACCACATACCTAATTCAATTAAAGAGTTAAACATAAACTTGTTTAAGAAAAGGCTTAAATCTTTACTGTTGTTAAAAGCATATTACAGCATTACGGAATTTTTGACAGACTAAATGTAATGAATGTGTTGTTCCCTATAGTTTGTACCTATTCAGTGGCCTGGTATGTAATTATTAATAGGCTTATTTCTTACTTTTTTAACTTTTCACGTGACATTTTTGTATTATTTTGTTTTCTTTTTCGTAATTGACATTTTTTATATTTTTTTTTTATTTGACATTTTTTATTGATATCATTTTTATATTTTTCCTTTTGACATTTTGTGATTTTTATTTTTCTTTTGGTTTTTTTGTTTGTTTTTATTTTTCAAGAATCTGTGTTTTTTGTTTATTATTATTTTGTTATTATTAAATCAATGGAATCAATTAATATTTGTGCGCCTTCTGGCATAACATAGCGCGCTTGTAATTTTTTTTTTAACAACTATTTTTTTGTACCTATGTTAACAAATTAATAAATGAATTATGAATTATGAATTATTATTATGAATTATGACAATCCAAAAATCCGAAAAAAAGGCCCGTTTTTACCGCCATGTTCAGAAGACTTTCAGACAAAATTTATAAGTTTTAAACAAAAAAGGAAATGATAAGAGCATAGACATACTTTTCCTCTAAATTTTTATATAAGAATTTTTTAGATCAGACCAGTTTTCATGAAGAAAACAGCAGAATACGAAACGTCTTTTAGTCAAAGTTTTTGTAGGTAAAATCAGCCTGAGCTGCAGTTGTCTCTTTCGAACTTTACGGGGTGAGGTTGGAGGTGACGCGACGGCAATAGTTTCTTCAAATACCTATTTTTCAAATTCCTGTTGACTAGAGTCCGCTCTTAACTTTGCTTTACCCTACCTCTTTACATTAGGCTTACTTACACAGGTATTATTGGCTTCACCAAAAAGGCCAGGTGCGCATTACTCACGACCGGCGGGTGTGTATGACTAGATGTAGAGCCTGGCAAACGAAAGTAGACACTCGAATTATTAGCAAACTTTTTATATGGCAATGCTATACTAATGTCAACCTCAATTTTCCAAAACAAGATGGCGTGTTGCTTTGATTTGTTGTGGTCTTGTTAATAGAATTTATTCGGTGAAAAATGATTCAATTAAAAGTGGATTACAGAAGATGTTGTTTCCCATGATGTCTAAATATAAAAAAATAACAATAGGAGACAGACAAACCATTTATTCAGCTCAACATCACGCCTGTATCGCCCGAAGGATTGGATTAGGCAGAGTTGTACCCCTATGGTACAACTCATATTTCGCCCATCAACCGGGCACAAATCCAAACTCCAGGCTTCTACTGAGAAATGCCCGATGTAAAACCCAATAACACTATGCCCGACCGAGAAATCGAATCCAGGACCTCTTGCTCCGCAGTAGCGCTTGCAACCACTATAACAACGAGGCAGTTACATACAACAAGTAAATTTAAATAATCCCTTGTACTAATCTAAAGAACAATGCCATTAAACGCGTTGATAATTTCCCTTTAAAAGCGGATATCAATGAAACCAACATGTAATTTGATTGAAATAACCATGAAGTGGTTGGTAATCCTGATTGCAGTCATTATGTTGGCAGTGCACGTAGCTACACAGATTTATACAGGTTAGTACTCCAAATACATAGTGTTAGATCGTTCGGTTCCTTCATGATGGTTGAGCTGAGTGGTGCCAATCCATGTGTCATATTCGTGAACGCGCGCCGCGTTATCTATTAGGATTAGTCATAACTTAGCTGCCTCGGCCTGTTATAGTTACTTGTTGTATTTTAGGGTTGTTTGTTTTACTACAGACGCTTTTACGCGCACGTCTATTTACGTCGTTCTCATAAATAAATGTAACTATCTGTGCCCAGCGGCTTGCTCAGCTCCTATTGGTCGTAGCGTGATGTTATATAGCCTTCCTTGACAAATGGGCTAACCAATCCAAAAATATTGTTTCATATCAGACTGGTATTTCCAAAGATTAGCGCGTTCAAACAAACATTCAAACGCTTCAGGATTATTATAAGTATAGATTTTTCAACAGTAATGATGTAACCAAATACTTGTAATCAAATTATACTGGTTGAAAAGAGTGTCCGTGGAGTTTATGTAAGTTTTTCTCCAAAGTGATTAGTGACTGTGCTAAATTTACATAGCTTTGTTGCTTTTCTATTCAAAATAACCTTTAAATGGATTAAATTAAGTACATCCCAAAGGGCTTTTTCTCCATATTGATTGGTGACTGTGCGAATAGCTTTGTTGATTTTCAATTCAAAATAACCTTTAAATGGTTTAAATTAAGTACCTCGCTTATGGGCCTTACCAGAAAGCTTAAAGTCACCCCAAAGGGCTATGCAGAGGGCTATGCTCGGAATTTCCTTGCGTGATCATATCAGAAATGATGATATCCGCAGGAAAACCAAAGTTACCGACATAGCCCGAAGAATTGCCAAACTTAAGTGGCAGTGGGCAGGGCACATTGCTCCCAGAACGGATTGGCGATGGGGCCGAAAAATCTGGAATGGCGACCGCAAACCGGAAGACGATACGTTGGACGGCCTCCCGGACCGGTGACCTGGTTAAGGTTGCAGGAAGGCGCTGGATGCGAGACGCACGGGATTGGTCAATGTGGTAACGCCTGGGGGAGGCCTATGTCTAGCAGTGGACGTCTTTCGGCTGAAATGATGATGGTGAAGTACCTCGCAGTTTAAAAAGCTAGTTTATTACATTCAAAACTATTTTTTTAAATTAATCTAAGGAAAACTATGTAGATTATATTATTTCATTTGTTTTAACAGAAGCCGAAATGCGTAAACGTTCGAAGTGTGTTCGTGACTTCCAATGCCAAGACAACTGCTCCTGCAAATACGTCCCTCGCATCGGGTCGAAGTTTTGCCTATGCTATAGTAACAACACCCCAGGGTAAGAATCAATGAATTCTTGAGACAATACATATAAGCCGCACGTATCGATCTTGTGAACGACACGGTTGCCGCAGCGGCTCCGAGCGAAAGGCTGTAACGCTGCCAGTCGCAGGACGATTCCCGCACGGAACAAATATTTGTATGGTCTATAGATACTTGTTCCGGGTCAGAATCAGAATCAGAATCAGAATCTTTATTTGTAAACATAGGTAAGTACATGGTGTGTGAGTTGTTATAATATTACGTAGATTCTCTATGTTTTGCCGTGAAGCGTACAAATATCATTAGCAAATTTTCAATGAAAAATAACAGTGAAAAAACAAGTGCTACATTAAATCATTAAATACCAAATCATAAGAAGAGCCATTATTAGACTTTACTAAATATACCTTACTTTATAATTTAAAGAAAACAATAGATGCAAAAATAAATTGTCAATCAATTAATATGTCATTAAAAATTAGATGTTAAATAATAAATTATCATTAAAATTAGATGTCAAATAATAAATTAACCTTACCAATTAAGTGTCCAATATATTTTGATTTCAAATAGTAAATTATCAATTAATTAAAACAAAAATATTTTAATTGTTTTTTAGATGTCAAATAATACAATTAATAATGTCAAGAAGTAAAAACAATTAAACAGAAGTCAATAAAAACATTAAAAAAATAGAAAATGTCAAAGATACAATCATATTTAGTCACTTATATAAACAAGTTACTATGAGTACACAAATTTGATGTCAGAAAACAATATTGCAGTAAAAAAAACAATTAAACAGACATGTCAACACTTAAAATTTATATCAATATTTTTTCCTCTAGAAATTCTGATATATTATAATAGGATCTACTTACTAGAAAATTCTTTAGATGTCTTTTAAATAGGTTAATACTTAACATTTTAATTGATTCTGGTATATGGTCGTATATTACTGGCGCCATGCAAAGAACACTATTTCGCATCAGTGCTGTCTTGCATTGTCTCGAACACAACATATTAATGTGTCGTCGACTTCGGTTATTTCTTTCAGACAACTTGGGGAATAGTTTTGGGTTGGTTTTAACAAATATTGCAATTTCAAATATGTATATACAGGGTAATGTTAGTATATTGTATTGAGTAAAGAAAGGTTTACAGGTGTCTGTGCATTTTAAACTAAACATTGCCCTGATGCACTTTTTTTGGACTTTAAATATAAGTTCCCTATTTGTTGAGTTTCCCCAACTCTTATTACTGAACCAGCCATACCATGGTATGCAGTAACGAGTGCGTCCTTTCCTATGACTGGCGCAAGTCTATACAAAGCATACGCTGACTTGCTGAGTCTCTTCGCCAAATCTAACGTGTGCGCCTTCCAATCTAGACGCTGGTCTATGGTTAAGCCTAGGAATTTAGAAGTGCTCACTTGATTTATTGCATTGTTTTTGTAGTCAATATTCATAGTCATATTTATGCGTTGGTTGAATGTCATTAATTTTGTTTTGTCAATATTTATCCTAAGGTTGTTGTTATTAAGCCATGTTATTATTGAATGTACAGTATTAGTAACGTCATTATTATAATTTTCTTTGTCTTTACCGTCAATGGTAACTGTGCTATCGTCGGCAAACAGTGTCATATGGTTTTTCGTAACTTTTGGGAGATCGTTTATGTATAGTATAAACAGGGGGGGGGCAAGAACGCTCCCTTGTGGCACACCATATGCGTTAGTTCTATTACGAGACCGATATACCCTTTCTTTCTTTGTTTTTGGGTCTATTTGCGATATTTCCACATATTGTTTCCGGTTTTTTAAATATGACTCAATAAGTTTTAGAACATTTCCTCTGATTCCGTAAGCTTCTAACTTATTAAGCAAGATATTGTGATCCACGTAGTCAAAGGCTTGAGTCATATCGCAGAAAATTGAACAAACAGGTATATTAAGATCAACATTTGCAATTACTTTATTAAGGAAGTCGTATATAGCCATATTGATAGTTTTACCTTTTCTAAAGCCTTTTTGTTCTTCAGTTAGGATGTCTTCTTTTACTAGATATTTGTGAATTTGTTCGTAAATGTATTTTTCAAATATCTTTGAGAATATCGGAATAAGAGCAATGGGTCTATAGGAGTCCGTTTTATCTCTATCGTTTTTTTTATATAGAGGTTTTACTACTGCAGTCTTAAGTTTGGCCGGATATATACCTCGCGTTATGCATAAATTAATTATAAAGCTTAAATGACCACTAATGCTGTCTGACACATACTTTATCGTTTCTGTCGATATACCATCATATCCTACACTCTTTGTATTTTTTAAGGATTTTATTATTTGTTTTATGTCATCTTCGTGGCTAGGTGCCATAAACATAGAGTTATTTGATTTGGATATATTCGACGCGATTTGTGTTCCGGTATTACAGATAGGGATAATTTTATCAATAAAAAAATCGTTAAAAACATTAGCTAAGTCACGGGGTTGTGTTATAATTTTGTCGCCCATTTTTATCTTTTCAATTGTATTTTTAGGTAATTTTGGTTTGGTTTGGTTTATTATTTCCCATGTTGCTTTTGATTTGTTATCTGCAGATTTTATCTTATGTGTATTTTGAGCGCATTGCGTTAACTTAACTATTCGCTTATACGTAGCAGTATATGTTTTAAGTTTTCGTTTATTTGACTGATTTTGGTTTAGACGGTAAAACCACAGTAGTGCCCTTTTCTTTTTACTACAGGCTCTGATTCCTCGTGACACCCAATGAGGTCGTTTGTGTAGCCTTATTTTCATTGTATTAATTGGAAAGCACAGACGATAGAACATGGAAAACGTCTCCAGAAAGAGAGCGTAAGCCTTGTCTGGATCATCGCATTGATATAACTCTGAAAAATTAGTGTTTTGCAGGCATTCTCTAAACTTTTTCTTATTTTCTATACAAAAGTCTCTCCGTTTTATATACCAATGATTTAAAAGGAAGGTTCTTTTTATGTGACATTTCAATAGTTGACAAGTGTGATCTGACAAAGCAAATTCAAGCACGTCTGATTCACAGTTATTGCCAAGATTATGCGCAAAGTTGTCGATACATGTGTTACTTTTTAACCTGGTTGGTTGGTTTAGTTCTAACTTTAAATTAAAATTAAGTAGCAAACATTCTAAATCTAAGGATATATTATTACGTTTTAGTGTGTCAATATTGAAATCGCCGCATATTACAATTTTTTGGTTTTGTTTTTTAGTTACTAACTTTAGTAACTTTTCCAAGCGGTCAAAGAATACGGTCAAATTATTTGCTTTTGGGATTCTGTAAATACAAACAACAGTGGTGCTTGATTGCGTTAGTTCTATAGCACAACATTCAAATGATTTACTTATTGCTAGTTGTTTTAATTCCGGTAATTCTATCCACTGAAGTCCTTTTTTAATCAATATACAAGTTCCACCTCGTTTTGTTTCCGCCCTACTAAAACACGCAGCCAAATTGTAGTTGGGAATAGTCAGAAAATCTTCATAGCCAGACATAATAAAGTGTTCAGAGATGCAGATGACGTCAACACTGACATTCTTCGTGATAAGCTCTTCTAGACACACAGTCAGAGCATCTGATTTACTTAGGAGTCCTGCTATATTTTGATGTATGATATGCACATAGTTGTCATAGAAAAAACTGATTGCTAGGAAATTCGTCAGTTTGGTATGGCGTGGTTTCTATATTAGATAAGTCATATTTTTTAATACCTTGAATGAAGTTGTCAATATCTATGAAGATGGTATGCATGCCATAGTTATTGATTGACCCAGTGCGTTTTAAAAACATCGTGTAGTTATTTGACAGATTCTTATTCGAGTCCAGAAAGTATGCATGCTCATGTGTCAATATGTCCAGATATAGTAGGTTGTTAAATACTTCTACCCTCCAATTGTGCATAGTTTTGTAGTCATTGTATTTGTAAGTTGGAGCACAGAGTATAACATTTGTATGTTTTGTTTTTTGTAGGGCCGTCCGAATCCACAGCACAAGCTCGAAATAGTCCTTTGTTGTGTTGAAATCTTCCTCCCCTATCAATATAACACAAAAATCCTTGTATGTAAATTTTTTTAATCTGCTTTCTATGTCATACATTAACTGTTCAGTTTTACAGTTCGGCTTTAAATAATGACATATTTTTTTCGAATGTTTACTCAGTGTATTTTCTGCAATGTTTCTGACTTTGTTTTTGTTGTTCGTACTCAAGATGCATATATTACATTCTGTCGTTTCTAATTGTAATCTTTGTTTAGTTTTAGGATTTGTTATTGTAATTGGTTTAGTTTGCTTGTTGGGGGTAGGCGGTTTTGTTTTATTTTGTATGTCGAGGGTAGACGTTTTTGTTTTTGTCTGTAAACAAAGCAGAGATTTCGCATCTGGAGATAACGCTGCTTCGTGATGTTGTGATATTCTATGGGGTGATATATTATCAGTCTGTGTTGCCTGGTGGAATTTCTGAAAAGAATTGGTATCTTTGTTTGGGGTAGACTTTCTAGCCTTACCCTTCTTATTACGATTTGGTGTTATATTTGTGTTATCTGTTAAACTAAGATTTTTGTACGTTTCAATGACTTTTAAGCTCTTGTTAAAGTCAGACTTTAAGCGAAAGTTCTCCGTATTTAGGTTCTCAATTTCATGGTGAGCACTAGTCAATTGGTTTGTAAGTTCAATTATCTTCTCATTCAAATCAATTACCGTTTGACTTTCGTTAAGTGACGTGTTCGGCAGGCTTATCATGGTAGTGTCAAAAAGAGGAGACTCACTTCTTGAAAGATCATCAAGTGAGCTTGCTCGTCGGGGTTTGCTAGTGCGATATGTGATATTTCGCTCGAGATCCATGATAAATATATAATATAATGCTACGTGTATTGGAACGTAATCAGAAGTAAGTCAAAAGATCAGTATCAAAGTAAAGCAGCTGTTGGTAGTGCAATTTCCGAACGAATATTATTCTGTCACAGATAATGTGTTGATTGGCAAATGAATAATCAGCTGTCCTTTGTTTACATAAAAAAATACGATTTCAAATCTGCAACTGTCCATAAGGTATTTTCTGGTACAGTATTTGTTTTGTCCATGCAAATGTAGTTTTTATAAGAATAGTGTACATAAATATTTGAGAGCCAACCTGGTATTGTGATGTTGTTGGTTTTTGTAGATTTCAATCCATGTTGATTGCCAACTAATTATGTTCTTGCACAGTTGTTGATATATTCCATGAGAAACAAGGTTTTATCTTTGATAATACTTTCACTGATACTCTGCGGCACTTAGATTGTACTTATGCATTAAATTGATGTATTTTGCAATTAAAAACAATTAATTTCAGTCAGTGTATGAGAGTTTAAAACGAAGCCACTATACAGGTGAAGTTCCTAGTGCAAGTTGACGTTAACCATCGCTTGCCGAGACCGCATCATGGATGGGTGATTATTCATTACATGGCGAAGTTCTCTAACGTTGGTCCCGGCTGACATTTATACATCTTTGACAGTCGTTACGGATAGTCGCAAGACAGGAAAATGACACCAGTCTTGCCAAGGGGTATCGTGTTGCTCAGTTACTGGATTGTGGATTTCAGATAGACAGTCGCTCTGGAACTCAGTAGCATCCACTCGGACGAAGCCGGCCACAGTATAGTTGGCAAAAGCTAGGCAGGTTAATATTTCTGTTGATGATGATGATGAGGGAATAAAAATCTTGCCACGCATGCCTTAGTTGCCCCACCTTTTATTTTAGGATTGGTTTGCTCTTGACTCTAGTCTAGGTCAGAGGTGACAGAGAGAAAGCCTCTTAGCTCTGCGTTCCGCTGAGTCAAGCGCGGCAAGATGATTTTTAGCTGAGCATCCCAAAGGTGGCTGCAATACTTCATGCAGGATCGGACTTGCGCTTTGTAAAGAATTAAAAGCTGTTTAGGCGTAAAGTATAGGATGCCCAGTTTTTTGTCCGCAATTTGGGCTTTATACTCAATGGAGGCGTCGAAGTTGGTCGATTTTTTTACGTCATCTTTCTGTTGAGTAGTCAGTCTCTCCCCCGTTTTGTACGATGCCGTCGCCATAGCCTATTCCAAAATAGTTAAAAGCTTGGGGGGTGCAACCTCCAAGAGAAAGTTCACATTGCAGAATTAAGCAGGAGAGTATTTTGCGGTCTGCTCTGCTTTTGTTTTGCTTTTCGGTCTCTGAAGCGTCTCCAGAACTGCCTGCCTTTTCCGACTAAAGTTACTCTTGCTCAAGGTTTCCTTCTTCCGACTGAGGCACTTATTGATGCGACTGAGGCACTTCTTGATGCGACTGAGGCACTTCTTGATGCGACTGAGGCACTTATTGATGCGACTGAGGCACTTCTTGATGCGACTGAGGCACTTCTTGATGCGACTGAGGCACTTCTTGATGCGACTGAGGCACTTCTAGATGTGACTGAGGCTCTTCTTGATGCGACTGAGGCACTTCTTGATGCGACTGAGGCACTTCTTGATGCGACTGAGGAACTTCTTGATGCGTCTGAGGCACTTCTTGATAATAATAATAATACTTTATTGACATAAAAATATTACAGACATACATGTGAAGCCCCTGACTCCCGTGCTAGGCGAACCTGTGTTACAGGAATCAGTGTCCTCCGCTGATATAAATCAATACACATTTCAATTTTTATGTAATATAACACAAGGATTAAGTAACACTAGTAGCTATTGAAACAGTAAAGTAAACAATATAAAGACGCAAAGCGAACGTGCAAGTGCGTGATTGCGAGTGTGTGTGTGATTGTATGTGTGGGTGTGGGTGTGTGTGGGTGTGTGTGGGTGTGTGTGGGTGTGTATGTATGTGGGTGTGTATGTATGTGTGTGTGTATGTATGTGTGATGGTGAGTGGACGCATGAGTGAGCGTGTGGGTATGTTATGTAATCTTGATGAAACTTAATTTTTCAAATTATACTCGTATTTTATGGTACTGATAAAATTAACTTTTCAGTGTCGTCATAACTTAATGACTGAAGCCATGATCTTAAAATTTGCTTCACTTTATATAACGTGAGCTTATAAATTGAGATAGATTTATTAACCCGGTTGTAGATCTTTGAACTTAATGCACAAAAGTGTCTGGACGCGAGTGCGGTGCGACATTTGGTTACTTTGCAGACTGGAAAACCAGTACGTCTATTTATTGCATCTAAGCTTATTGGTAACATGTGTCTACGTAGGACAGTACGGAGGATATATAATTGTCGAACCGTAAGGACATGGGCTTCAGAGTATAACTTCCTAGTGGGATAGATTTGTTTAAGTACAGCCCGTTGTGCCCGTTCCACTCTAAGCATAGCTGTCTTAAATGTCCCTCCCCATACTGGAATACAGTAGGTAATTATAGACTCACACAACGTGCGGTAGACCATTGTTGCCGTCTCCCTATCCGCAGAATGTCGTAGTTCTTTAAACAAATAGATAAGCTTACGGAGCCTGGAACATAAAGCATCTATGTGTGATCGCCAGTCAAGCTTTTCGTCTATATGGACTCCTAGATACTTGATGTTAGGTACCAAAGTGAGGCTAATACATTTACATTGGGTAGAATCTTTGCATACATGTGGGATTATATCTTTAGTAGTTGGAGGCTTAGGGCAGTTTGTTGGAGAGAAATGTATGATTTTAGTTTTAGCTATATTCAATGTCAGCATGTTGTTGCTTAGCCAATCCATTATACTACGCAATGAAGTTTCAACTCTATCAGTCACCTTGGTCCAGTCTCTGTCATAAATAAGGAGTGCCGTATCATCAGCGTAGGTGAATATATCACAATGGATGATAGGTAATTGGCAGAGGTCATTGATGTAAATTTGGAAGAGGGTGGGCCCCAAAATACTGCCTTGTGGTATGCCGTAGCAAACCGGTTTCTCTTTACTGATAAGGTCTTCAATTTTTACGCATTGGCTACGGTCGCTCAGGTAACATTTAAAAATATCCAGAGCCAAGCCACGTATTCCCATATGCTCCATCTTGGCCAAAAGTTTAGGAATTGAGACGGTATCGAAGGCCTTAGTGAGGTCCAAAAAGACTCCGTAGCATTTAAAGCGATTGTCCAGTTTATCCACCAAGCTGTTAACAAAGTCTAATACCGCATCCTCGGTTGAGAACCTGTGCGAAATCCGTAATACTATAATAGGTGTTAACTACACGGGTTAAGTACAGCAAGTGAAAAATGAACAATAAGAATACGTTTGCGCATTGCAATTAGATGTAATTGCTCATAAAGTGAGTTGCTGCCATGCTGTGATGATCAGGCGCTCCAACATGCCCCCGGGCGTTGAAAGCATTGGTTTCAACCAGATTCCGAAGACACGGGCAATGGGCAGATTCTATTGAAGGCTCGTCGAAAGACACCTGTGGACGTCTGAATGTCTGCGACACGAGCGATGCCATCGGTTCCTGGGTGAACAGCTATAATTCGTCCAAGTCTCCACTTCCGAGGCGGCAGACTATCCTCCTTAATCACGACCAAGGAGTTTAGTTTTAGACCATCCTTGCAGGAACGCCATTTGGACCGCACTTGTAATTCTGCAACATACTCCTTACTCCATCTGCTCCAGAAGTGTTGGCGGAGTTTTTCAATTCTCTGGAATCGAGACAGATGGCTAGCAGAGTTGTCCTGGTAGTCAGGTTGCGGCAACGAAGTTAAAGGCCGTCCAACAAGAAAATGTCCTGGCGTAAGCGGTGTATAATCTGCAGGATCTGAAGACAACGGTGTAAGTGTACGAGAGTTCAAGATGGCTTCAATTTTAGTTAGTGCGGTGTAAAGCTCCTCGAAAGTCAAATTACAATTTCCCAACACTCTTTGAAGATGGTATTTTGTTGACTTGACACCCGCCTCCCAGAGTCCGCCGAAATGCGGGGTATAAGCGGGTATAAAGTGGAACCTTATTCCATCGTTCGCTGCACTTTCACCCAAGGACGAACTATTTAATTTTAAAAAATTTTAAAGGTCGTTGTACGCACCGACAAATGAGGTACCGTTATCCGAAAAAATATCAACGGGTTTACCTCTCCTAGAAATAAATCTATACAAAGCTAGTAAGTAACTATTGCTAGTTAAATCGCCAACAAGCTCCAAATGGATGGCCTTGGTTGTAAAACAAATAAAAATTGCGATGTACACCTACAATATTCACTGATTGTATACCTACTTACTGTTATTAGTCGATTGAGAAGTGTGTTTATTATTTTACTTATTACATTGCTTACTTATCGAATTTGTCTGTTTCATTACTATATTTGTTGATTTTTATAAATCCAACCCAATTTGGTCCATAAACCTACCACTTTCCTAACAAACTACTTGCATGAGACGAACTGCGAATGGGACTAACTGCGAATGGGACTAACTGCGAATGGGACTAACTGCGACTGGGACCAGCCGCGAATGGGACCAACTGCGACTGGGACTAACCGCGAATGGGACCAACTGCGAATGGGACTAACCGCGAATGGGACCTACTGCGAACGCGGGACGAAGTGCGAATGGGACCAAGTGCGAATAGGACGAAGTGCGAATGGGACCAAGTGCGAATAGGACGAAGTGCGAATGGGACGAAGTGCGCATAACCCGTCAATAGAGGCAGCTGGGTCGGGTTTCAATTTTAGCAGCACACTAGGTGATTCTTTAGCGTGATAAATATTCGTGATACTTTTAGTTACCTTCCATGTGGCCTTAGGGTTATCTTTCGCTTTCAATAACTCTGATCTTTCATGTGCTCGTTTGAGTTTTCTAAGTAAAGCATTGCAGAAATTACGATATCGATTATATGATATTTTTAAAATTAAATTATCGGGTTGAGCTTTGGCCTTGCGATGCATCTCATCACGATGTCTTAAACAACGGACTAGACCAACAGTCATCCAAGGTTTCAAGACTGTTTTTCTGTTAGATGTGTGTATGGTTTTACTATGCTTTAATAGTACTCTTTGCATGAAATCAACCAGAAAATTCGTTGCAAGGTCCGGGTCCTGCATACTAAAACCAGCGGCAAAATCAGAGTTATCAATTTCATTTTTTATGGATACGTAATCATATCGAATTGAGGATCTTTTTAATGGGGATTTACAAACTTTTAGGTCTATGAATAGGGCAACGGGAAGATGGTCCGTTATGTGAGAATTTAGTACGATGACTTTAGCCGGTGACCGAGTTCTTAATATAATATGGTCAAGAAAGTTATTTATTCTAGTGGGGAATGTATGTCCGGGTAATAAGTCGAGTGTCGCCATTGTTGTCAAATAATCATTAGAATGTCGATCAGAGTTACCAGGCTTAATATCAATATTAATGTCACCTATTAATGTTACATTGCAGTAGGATTTGACAGATGTTACTATTTCATTTAAACTAGAATAAAAATTTGTAGCATCTTGATAAGATGGAGATCGATAGACAGCGATAATCGCTGTATTGTTGCAGCAACACACCAGACAGTTGGCGTCACGTATCGTTGGTTCATATGTGAGACAATTCAGGGTGCTTTTGGCATATATTACAACACCGTCATTTTTAATGGGATTATTTATTGTATGATAGGAATTATAGCCCTGTAAGTAGGGTAGGTGTCCCGTGAGTTGTAACCAGCACTCAGTCAGAATTATGATGTCAAATTCGATTTTTGTAACTGAAATCATTGTGATAAATTGGTCCAGATTCTTTTTTATGCTCCTAATGTTTATATGAATTATGCCAAGTCTTTGATTGCTCTGTATAGCAATGTTCCGAAAATCTTCTGGACTACATATAAAAGATTCTGCAACTGAAACATTATCGATGTCAAGAGAAATTTCATTAATGTTCATCATTTTTAGTTCTATGCAAAAATCTCGAGATCGAGTCACAGTAAGAGCTAAGAATGTTATGAATTATCATAGTAATTTTACAGTTTATAAGGTTACATAAACGAAAATCGTAGTATAATTGTCGGGTTTTATTTTTTTTGATTTTGTTGTAATAAGACCACATGATAAGTATATTGGGATTTAAATATTTTGTTTTATAAATTTTTATGTACGTTAATTTAACTGAATTATGTAGAATGTTTATATGATAGAATGATCGGTAAATGAGAATGTAGTGTAGGTGAGTATTGGACGAATGGATTGTGAGAGTGTTATGAGTGATAGATTTTAATATTATGAAAAAGTAGTGATTAAATAGTAGTGTACACGTTATGGCTACACAATTTGGTATTTTAAAAGTAATATGAAATAGAAGTAGTCATTGCTCAACGGTTTCAGATGGTTTCAATTTGTTAAGACAGAATTCCGACTCCACCAGTACATGTTTAGAACCTTGCTCCTTCCGCAGGAATACTTTTCCATTCGAGTACCAGCAGAATGTGTATTCGTGTGTTTTTGCAAACTCTCGTGCCATCAAGAAGGTTTTCCTTGCAGATGGTGCCATATACTCTGCTACATAAATCGGCTGGCGCGCTCCAGGAAGACCCAAAGATACTGTATTCAATTTATCTTCCCTAGTGCGGTTTTATTAAAGTTGCGAGTGGCTGTTAGCAGATTATTTTTCATATGTACTGTGGTGAGTTCCGCAACAATAGTTTTATTAGTGTTGGGCTTACCAGGCAGTCGGTATACGTCTCTTATGTCCTTGGGGCTAATGTCGAACTGGACCGCATTACCAACCTTGGTAATTAGGTTCGTCAAGTCGACCATTGACTCCCCTTCCCGAGCTGGGACAAGCGCTGTAATGGAATCTAGAAAGCCTTGGCGCTCATTTTCTAGAACTTTTATTTTATTTCTCATTTCTTCGTAGTCCTTATTTATGAAATTTATTGATTTTTCAATTTCAAGGTTTGACTCCTTTATTTGTTGGTTCTGGGCTTTTAATTCACCCACATCACGGACTAACTTTTTTAAGATCACCTCCTGGTCCGATTTCCAAGTTTCCAGCATTGTTTTTAATTGTTCATATTGGTTTTCGGGACACAGGTCATCCGACCTCATTCGTTTACGAGTCGTTTTGTTTGATAAATCATGGTCACTCACTCTCATCGAAGATAAATCTGGTTCAGAATGCGCGTCTTTTATGGCACCGGCAGCCAAAGGCGGAGGTGGTTTAGGAGTGCGTGGCATAGTAGTCTACCAGTAGTTGCCGCAGTTATTAAAGATGTAGTAAATCCACACAGTGCGTTCAAGAACCAAGAACACTTTCGTAGCAGAAGTGCGTAGCAGTTAAAAAACGTTCGTAGCGCTCGTAGCATCCAACGCGTAGCCGATGCGCGATAGTGACGTTGATGCGACTGAGGCACTTCTTGATGCGACTGAGGCACTTCTTGATGCGACTGAGGCACTTCTTGATGCGACTGAGGCACTTCTTGATGCGACTGAGGCACTTCTTGATGCGACTGAGGCACTTCTTGATGCGACTGAGGCACTTCTTGATGCGACTGAGGCACTTCTTGATGCGACTGAGGCACTTCTTGATGCGACTGAGGCACTTCTTGAAGCGATTGAGGCACTTCTTGATGCGTCTGAGGCACTTCTTGATGCGTCTGAGGCACTTCTTGATGCGACTGAGGCACTTCTTGATGCGACTGAGGCACTTCTTGATGCGTCTGAGGCACTTCTTGATGCGTCTGAGGCACTTCTTGATGCGACTGAGGCACTTCTTGATGCGACTGAGGCACTTCTTGATGCGACTGAGGCACTTCTTGATGCGACTGAGGCACTTCTTGATGCGACTGAGGCACTTCTTGATGCGACTGAGGCACTTCTTGATGCGACTGAGGCACTTCTTGATGCGACTGAGGCACTTCTTGATGCGACTGAGGCACTTCTTGATGCGACTGAGGCACTTCTTGATGCGACTGAGGCACTTCTTGATGCGACTGAGGCACTTCTTGATGCGACTGAGGCACTTCTTGATGCGACTGAGGCACTTCTTGATGCGACTGAGGCACTTCTTGATGCGACTGAGGCACTTCTTGATGCGACTGAGGCACTTCTTGATGCGACTGAGGCACTTCTTGATGCGACTGAGGCACTTCTTGATGCGACTGAGGCACTTCTTGATGCGACTGAGGCACTTCTTGATGCGACTGAGGCACTTCTTGATGCGACTGAGGCACTTCTTGATGCGACTGAGGCACTTCTTGATGCGACTGAGGCACTTCTTGATGCGACTGAGGCACTTCTTGATGCGACTGAGGCACTTCTTGATGCGACTGAGGCACTTCTTGATGCGACTGAGGAACTACTTGATGCGACTGAGGAACTACTTGATGCGACTGAGGAACTACTTGATGCGACTGAGGAACTACTTGATGCGACTGAGGAACTACTTGATGCGACTGAGGAACTACTTGATGCGACTGAGGAACTACTTAATGCGACTGAGGAACTACTTGATGCGACTGAGGAACTACTTGATGCGACTGAGGAACTTCTTGATAAGCTCGAACGTCTACAGAATTTGTGCACCCGTTTCATTTTTGGCTTCCAAAAGTACGACCATGGATATGCATATTCGACAGTGCCGAGATGGTCACACTCTTTCATTACCCTTTTCTGTTCTTCACAATCCAATAACTCTCCTTTGTATCCTCGAGAAAACTGAGTTTCTTGTTCCGAGAGGAAAACCTTGTCGTCTGTCATCATCTCTTCTCCTTCATTTGCCTCCCCACTCTTCAAGTCGTTACGGTGGATCTTTTACTGTTTCGCGCTGTCCGCCTTTGGAATACTTTTCCATTCTCTATACGGGATAGCCCTTCTTTGCGAGGTTTTCAAGATAAGAATTAGGGAATATTTACTATCAACATGATACTTTAATTTATGTATTTACAATTGTAATATTTTAGTTATGTATTTTATATATGCTGTATGTATTATGTTAATGTATTTTGTGTTCGTTTTAAGTAGCCTAGTCAGCAAATGTACATAAGTTATCTGCGAATTAGCAAATGCTTGTTCAGGTAAAAAGTAAAACAATATCATTTATTTAATTTTTATTTATTTATTTTAGTACATGGAGGACTTACAGCTAATAAATACAGGTAAACAAGGAAACCATAGTAAACAGAAAGCCAATTACAAATCCTCACGTATAGTCTTATAATAATAATTTATGGTGTGAGCACAAAAACAAAAAAAACTTACCGCTTTAATTAAAGTATCAAACAAATACTTAGTTTGCAATTATATGACTAAAAACAGAAACAAACAATTTAACCTTATGCTACTTGAAAAATTTGTGGCTTAAGCACCTGCTGGCCGAATTCACACTGATTGTGAATGGATCCAAACCATAACTGTTCTGCCTATAATTCGAAGAAGTATGAGATTAACGTATGGGTGGATTAAACCGAAATGTTTTACATGACACATTGAAATAAAATTTTGACAATAACTCGGGGTTATCAATCTTGTTATTGAGAATTTTCAGCAAGAATAAACAGTCAGCGATCTTACGTCGATCTACCAGTGGTAGCAGATGATACTTCTTACAGAGATAATTGGTTGACTGATATGGAATCTTTTGATGAAAGCAAAGATATTTTATGAAACGTCTTTGGATGTTATCAATGCGGTCGATGTCAAACAAACAAAAGTGCAATACAATATTAGTATTAAGTACAATATTAGTATTAAGTGTTTTAAGTGTTTTAGCATCTGTAAAACACTTAGAGAGACGCATTATCATGTGGCAATGTTCGTATACCGTACCCCATACTTATTGTTTCAGAGAGGCGATGCAGATGTATTGTCGAAGGGCTGAATACCTGTAGTTTCATCTAACATATCTTCATGTGACTTCAACTCAGCGGTCTTTTACAACCTAGGTGTGTGAACAGCTTCCTTCATAAAATAAAAGTATGATTCTTCTTGAATGCCTTTTTATTATAACTAATACTTACAGGGTGTCTTTGACACCGACGCGAAAAGGAGTACCATAGATTTTCAGTACGTGATTCAAGACCCCCTAGCGTTCGAATTTTTCCTCGTGAAAAGTCGACGAATATAAAGAAATTTTAATTCCAACCCTTGCATTAATTCACAACAAGCTGAAAAGGCACTTAAGGGATACCACTCTAATGAAAGCCTGAAAAGTCCCCATTGATCCCGTGCGTGCAGAAAAATCTAAGTCAAAGGTCGCAAAAATGTTTTATTTTTATTTTTGTCCAAACGATTAGTTTCACGATAAAAAAGCTGAGATTAAAATTGTAGATCAGGTAAATTACCTATTAAAATTTATCTATTCTATTTTCTCTAAGATTTACCATTTCTTAGAAAAAGCCATTCGAAAGTTAGCCGGAGATTCTCTGAGGATTCTTCATAAAATGCACACGTTTCCACGCCACCTATGAGGTACGACGCGTTTTCTTTAACGTGGTTTCTCCGGTGAGCATATTCCACGGTCTGTTTTTTTATTGTCAATAGGCTCGCGCTTGACCACTATCTCACCTGATAGTAAGCAATGATGTGGTCGACGGTGAAGCACGCTTGCCTAGAAAAAACCCATTCACTCTTGACTTAAAGACTCCTAGATTGTAGCTATCGGGAAACACAGACTCTGGCAGGGAATTCCTCTCCTTAGCTGTACGCATAATAAAAGTGTCCCCAGAACGTTTTGTGCGTATGGGTGGGATGTCCACCATCCGATGACGCATCGCCGTGCATCTGGTTGTCCGATGATGAAACGGGCTGGGCGGAATTAAATCATGCAATTCCATCGCACACACCCCGAAATGTAACCGATAAAAAACTGACAAGCAAACTCGACGACGATGTTCAAGGCCCTGGAGCTTTGATTTGACCAGTGCCTCATTGCCAGTGAATCTCTTGGCCCGCTTTTCGATCGACTCTAGTGCATCAAGCTGGTATTTGGCAGATCCGTCCCAGAGATGAGAACAGTACTCCATGCACGATCGAACTTAGCTGTTCCGGCGTGAAGTACATTCTCACCTTCGCAAGGATCCCCAACTTTTTGGCAGACAGCTGAGCCTTTGCCTCAATTTATGGCCCAAAATTGAGAGTCGATGTTAGCGTAACTCCAAGAAGCTCAAGATGGTCCGTTATTGGCACGGTTACATCACTGAAAGTTGGAGCCGGGTGAAATTGGCTCTTTTTAGCGGGAAAACGACACGCCTGGGTTTTAGCAGCATTAAACTTGACCATATTGGCATCACCCCATTCGGAGACTGCCTGCAAGGACAAGTTCAAACGCTCCACCATGGCCTCACGGAGAAACTAGATCTGTGGCCCGGTAGCAGATGCGTTGCACAAGTAACTCTCAGCAACAGTGCTGTCGTCTGCATACCCAAAAGGTGCCGGGTTTTAGCAGATTGTTAATGTGCAACAAGAACAATGTTGCTGACCCCTGAGGAACCCCGGCATTAATATCCAATTAGGTTGTTGAATTTAAAAAAAATGACGATTTTTTTTATGTATTTCAAAACTTTACATATCATAAATAATATTGTCGTTTAAAAAAACTCATAAATAATTTTTTTTCAATTTATTATAAGCAATTGAAAATCGATAAAAGTTTAGAAAGAACCAAGTGACTAAAAACGGGCCACGATTGGTCGCCATGTTGGTGACGTCATAACGTTCAAGGAATTTTACGATACAATGTCAACTACACGTGACTTGACTAAAAATATCCGAAAAATTGTGCAAAAATATTATTTAAAACAGCAAATTTTATTTACTCATGTGTATATGTAAATATAAAGGATTCATATAGGCTAATTTCGATAATTAACCCACCTGATGACGATTTGGAAAATTTTGAGCATAAATAGTAATAGTAGTAGATTTAGTATTTTATGAAATTAAGTAGTTATAGTTGTTTACCAGGTACATTTAGAAACATAATTGTCATACGTGTGTGAAGTTAGCATCTCAAATGTTAGCATCTCACAAATTAACGCCACATATAATGGCATCCCGCATAGTTCTACAGTTCTTGATAAGTTTTAACAATAGTTCCGTCGATTTTACTATCAAAAACGGATTTTGAAAAAATGAGATGCTAACTTCGCAATACATATCATAGCATCTCATCGAATTTCTCTAATAAACAGCACACTTAAGGGCATGCCGCATAGTTCTATAGTTCTTGATGCGTTTTATCAATAGTTCCGTCGATTTTACTATAGTAATTTTGCATATTAGCATTTTGAAAAAATGAGATGCTAACTTCGCAATACATATCAGAGCATCTCATCGAATTTCTCTAATAACAGGACATTTAAGGGCATTCCGCATAGTTCTACAGTTCTTGATGCGTTTTATCAATAGTTCCGTCAATTATACAATCAAAATCGCATTTTGAAAAAATGAGATACTGACTTCGCAATACATATAATAGCATCTCATCGATTTCACTTCTCACTTAATATGCCACAGAACCTGGTTGAAGATTTAGGTTAGCTAAAATCAAGGAAATGTAGTAGCAATCAAAATATTTAAAAAATATCTTGAGAGGTACTGAGGCCAGGCATCTCATCGGTTTCTAGTACTTCTATAACTGGACTGAACATGAAAATGCTACATTGAGCCAGAACACTTTAAGTATCTACTGAGCATGGTCAAAGATTTCTTTGAGCCAAAATAAAGAAAATTTTCAGAGTTCATTATGAAAATTAAAAAAAAAAGTAAAGAGTAACTTAGGCTCAGCAACTTATCGTATTCTATTACTCTTGAAACAGAACTCTTAGCAAGGATTCCACAGAGCCTGATTGAAGATTTAGTTTAACTAGAATCAAGGAAATATACTTTGTACGCAATAAATAATTCAAAAAAAATTTAAAAGGTGCTGCCGCCAGGCTTCTCATCGGTTTCTAGTACTCTTATAACTGGACTTTACAAAAATAAGCTAGAAAAAGCCAGAACTCTCACTAAATATTCTACAGAGCCTGGTCGAAGATTTAGTTGAGCAACAATCAAGAAAAATTTCAGAGTTCATTACAAGAAAATCAAAAAAATATTAAGGTTGAACTGAGGCACGGCCACTCATTGAATTCTATGACTTCTATAAATTGTCTTTATAAAAAAATACTGCAGAAAGCCAGAACTCTCACTAAACATTCTACAGAGCCTATTTGAAAATTTATGTTTGCCAAAAGGCAGAAAATTTTCACAGTTCATTACAAAAATTTCAAAAAACAAATTACAGATATTGAAGCCCAGCATCTCATTGAATTCTTTTACTCCTATAACTGGACTTTATAAAAACAGACTACAGAAAGCCAGAAATCTCACATAATATTCTACCGAGCCTAGTTGAAAATTTAGGTTAGCCAAAATTAAGAAAATTGTCAGAGTTCATTATGAACATTTCATAAAAAAATATAAAAGGGTTCTGAGGCCCAGCATCTCATCGTATTCTAATACTCTTGAAACAGCACTTTATAAAAACATACAAGAGAAATCCAAAACTCTCACTAAACATTCTACAGAGCCTGGTTGAAAATTTAGGTTAGCCAAAATTAAGAAAATTGACAGAGTTCATTATGAACATTTCAAAAACAATGTAAAGGGGTTCTGAGGCCCAGCAACTCATCGTATTCTATTACTCTTGAAACAGCACTTTTTAAAAACATACAACAGAAATCCAAAACTCTCATCATGATAATTTTCAGAGTTCATTACAAACATTCCAAAAAAATAAATAATAGGTTCTGAGACCCAGCGTCTATTTGAATTCTATTACTCCTATAACTGGACTTTATAAAAACATAATACAGAAAGCCAGAACTCTCATATAATATTCTACAGAACCTAGTTGAAAATTTAGGTTAGCTAAAATCGAGAAAATTTTAAGGATTCATAACAAATATAAAAAAAATAAATAAGAGGCTCTGATGTCCAGCATCTCATCGAATTCTATTACTCCTATATTTATGCTTTAAAAAAACATACTACCGAAATCCAGAACTCTCACTCAGATTCCAGAGCCTGGTTGAAGATTTAGCTTAGCTAAAATCCAGGAAATATACCTTGTACGCAATAAAAAAATAAAAAAAAATGTTGGAAGGTACTAAGGCCAGGCATCTCACTGGTTTTCAGTACTCCTATAAAACGTCATAACGAAAACATGCTAGATTAATCCAGAACTCTCACTTAAGTATCTACTGAGCCTGGTCGAAGATTTAGTTGATTTCAAAAACAATGTAAAGGGGTTCTGAGGCCCAGCAACTCATCGTATTCTATTACTCTTGAAAAAGCACTTTTTAAAAACATACAACAGAAATCCAAAACTCTCATCATGATAATTTTCAGAGTTCATAACAAACATTCCAAAAAAATAAATAATAGGTTCTGAGACCCAGCGTCTATTGGAATTCTATTACTCCTACAACTGGACTTTATAAAAACATAATACAGAAAGCCAGAACTCTCACATAATATTCTACAGAGCCTAGTTGAAAATTTAGGTTAGCTAAAATCGAGAAAATTTTAAGGGTTCATAACAAATATAAAAAATAATAATAAGAGGTTCTGATGTCCAGCATCTCATCGAATTCTATTACTCCTATATTTATGCTTTAAAAAAACATACTACCGAAATCCAGAACTCTCACTCAGTATTCCAGAGCCTGGTTGAAGATTTAGCTTAGCTAAAATCAAGGAAATATACTTTGTACGCAATAAATCATTCAAAAAAAAGTTTAAGAGGTGCTGCCGCCAGGCTTTTCATCGGTTTCTTGTACTCTTATAACTGGACTTTACAAAAATAAGCTAGAAAAAGCCAGAACTCTCACTTAATATTCTACAGAGCCAGGTCGAAGATTTAGTTGAGCAAAAATCAAGAAAAATATTAAGGTGAACTGAGGCACGGCCACTCATTGAATTCTATGATTTCTATAAATTGTCTTTATAAAAAAGTACTGCAAAAAGCCAGAACTCTCACTAAACATTCTACAGTGCCCATTTGAAAATTTATGTTAGCCAAAATCAAGAAAATTTATAAAGTTCATTACAAACATTTAAAAAAAATTAATAAGGTGCTGAGGCCCAGCATCTCATCAAATTCAATTACTCCTATAATTGGAATTTATAAAAACATACTATAGAAAGCCAGAACTCTCAAATAATATTCTACAGAGTCTAGTTGAAAAGTTAGGTTAGCCAAAATCAAGAAAATATTCAAAGTTCATTACAAACATAACAAAAAAAAAAAAATAGGTTCTGAGACCCAGCGTCTATTTGAATTCTATTACTCCTATAACTGGACTTTATAAAAACATAATACAGAAAGCCAGAACTCTCACATAATATTCTACAGAGCCTAGTTTAAAATTTAGGTTAGCTAAAATCGAGAAAATTTTAAGGGTTCATAACAAATATTTAAAAAAAAAAAAATAAGAGGTTCTGATGTCCAGCATCTCATCGAATTCTATTACTCCTACAATTGGACTTCATAAAAACATGCCTCAGAAAGCCAGCACTCTCAATAAATATTCTACAGAGCCAATTTGAAAATTTAGGTTAGCCAAAATTAATAAAAATTGTCAGAGTTTATTACAAACATTTAAAAAATAATGTAAAGAGGTACTTAGGCCCAGCATCTCATCGAATTCTATTACTCCTATATTTGTAACTTATAAAAACATACAACAGAAATTCAGAACTCTCACTAAACATTCTACAGAGCCTATTTGAAAATTTATGTTAGCCAAAATCAAGATGATTTTCAGAGTTCATTTCGAACATTTCAAAACAATAAATAATAGGTACTGAGGCCCAGCATCTCATCGAATTCTATTACTCCTATATTTGTAACTTATAAAAACATACAACAGAAATTCAGAACTCTCACTAAACATTCTACAGAGCCTATTTGAAAATTTATGTTAGCCAAAATCAAGATGATTTTCAGAGTTCATTTCGAACATTTCAAAACAATAAATAATAGGTACTGAGGCCCAGCATCTCATCGAATTCTATTACTCCTATATTTGGACTTTATAAAAACATACTACAGAAAGCCAGAACTCTTAATCAGTATTCCAGAGCCTGGTTGAAGATTTAGCTTAGCTAAAATCAAAGAAATATACCTTGTACGCAAAACAAAATTCTAAAAAAATGTTGGAAGGTACAAAGGCCAAGCGTCTCTCTTGTTTTCAGTACTCCTATGAAAGATTATCACAAAAACATGCTATATTAAGCCAGAACTCTCACTTAAGTATCTACTGAGCCTGGTCGAAGATTTAGTTGAGCAATAATCAAGAACATTAAAAGGGTTCATTAAAAAAAACCTAAAAAAAATATTAAGAGGATCTGAGGCCCAGCATCTCATCGTATTCTAATACTCTTAAAACAGCACTTAATAAAAACATACAAGAAAAATACAGAACTCTCACTAAACATTCTAAAGAGCCTAGTTGAAAATTTAGGTTAGCCAAAATTTGATGTGTCATCAGCAAACAACGCCATCTTCGGTTGATTTTGTAGTAATTGGGGTAAATCGCTAATATAAACTAAAAAGAGGAAAGGACCCAATATCGAGCCTTGAGGAACACCCATTGTCATTTCAGACCCTAGTGAGTTTACGCCGGTTACCTGAACTTTAACTTGTCTGGCGTGCTTCTAGTGCTAGCTTCAACAATAGTGTCTCATGGTTAACGCAATCGAACGCCTTCGAGAAGTCGCAAAAGATTTCAATGGCGTCCTGTGCTTCCACCCAGGCGTTAAATATTTTCTTTATTAGGGTGACACCCGCGTCATTTGTGCAACGCCCTTTGGTAAAACCGTACTGTTGATCATACAAGATGGAATGTTTGTTGAAATGACGCAACAAGTGGTTGAGCATTTACTTTTCGAAGACCTTACTGAGAACCGGCAGTATTGACACTGGCCTATAACTAGTGGCTTCTTTGCTATCCCCGGATTTAAACAATGGAACTACTTTACTGTGTTTCATGAGGTCTGGAAAAACTTCTTGCTCAACACTAGTGTTAAATATGAAAGCTAAATAGGATGCAATAGTTTCAATGATTGGTTTACACACTTTTACAGATAGTCCCCAAATATCTTCTGTTGATTTTATTTTAAGATCTTTAAAAGCTTTTAAAACTAGCCTGGGGGTTTTAGTTAGGTAGCCATTTACGTTATTTCTAAGTAAGGCAGCAGGCAGTGTGGGTGAGGAGTTTAAGGCTGCTGTAGTTTTAAGTGGAATATGAAGAAAAAAGTTTTCAAATTCCTGAGCTACCTCTATATCTGAGTGTGTGGGACCATGTGCAGTTGCTAAATTAAATTCAGTATTTCGCTGTTTTTTCCTACCTGTTTAATTATTTATTATTTTCCAGGTAGTTTTTATTTTATCGTCTGCTGATTTTATTTTATTGCTAATACAGCGCTTTAGCTATTATTCATGCAATCTAAGGCGCAGTCCACATAAAAATGGCGTCGGGCGCGGACATGGCTCGGGCGGCTTCTTATTCCTTTCTAATTTCAAACTTAATGCATGGAAATAAAGCGCAATTTAGGACACAATATGTCGTTGCTCGAACTTGGTTATGACGTGACATTTAGATGCCCGCGCCTGGTCAAATTGCGCTTTATTTCCATACATTTAGTTTGACATTAGAATGGAATAGGAAACCGTCCGTGCCATGTCCACGCCCGATGCCATTTCTGTGTGGATTGCGCCTTAAAGGTTTTTAAATATTTCGCAACATATTTATGAAAACTTGTATTATTCATATTATGCTTTAGGCCATAGAGTTCATAAAGCTTTGCCCTGCTTTTACAAATGCCTGGAGTCGCCCAATCGCTAAATAAGAACTTAGTGTAAATACTTTTCGCTTTCAGTGGAAAAGTGTCATTGAATTGCGAGTACTTTAAAAAACTCGGCATAGAACTCATTTGGGTCATCTATATTAATAAAGTTTTGAACACAGTGAGATTTAATAGAATTTTTAATTAGTATTAATGATCCGCCATGTATCATACGTTTTCTGCAGTAATGGCTAACTACACGAACATTTTCATAATTAATGGACTTGGTGAGCTTTTACCAATGTTCTGTTAAACAAATAATATCAAATTTGGTTTTTTCTAGAAATAGTTCTATTTGTAATAATTTGGAAGAGCAACCTTCAATAATCTGATTTAATAATTTTAAAGAGTATTGCTCTCCCCTCAGCTTAGTACCACTAAATGGATTGCCAGAAGATACCTTCATACTATTTATTAATAATAACTGATTATTTCCAAGGGTAACTTCTATTGTCTTATGGACTAGTTTAAATTTATGTTGCTAGTTAAACTAGGCAACACAGGGTCATCAATTAATATAAAATTTGATAGATTTGCTATCAACATAGCAATCTTACGTCTACATCTACGTGACAGAGAGAAAGCTCTCTGCGACTTTTAGTCCACTAATAAATATATAAGTGTCAAAAAACAATAATTTGTCACTATGACAAGTCAACAATTGTAAAATGTTATTTAATTTAAAAATCCGCTTGTTCTCATCTTCTAAAAAGCTATACGAGTAAGGAAAAGCACAAACCATGAGCTTTTCTACATTTAACCCTAACAAGGTGTCAATACCAGCCATGATGTCCTTTTTGGTAATCCCAGTACTATTTCCCAATAGCAAAACCATTGTAGAACAATTATCTATATTTGAATTTATAATTCCATTGTTCTTAACTATGTTTGATGAAAATCTGTTCAGCCGATCAAAAGTTATGAGCGTTTTACTAGTTGAATTGGGGTGTTATTTGCAAGATTTCGTGTCATAATTACATGTTCAATAGATTGTCGATTGAAACGTGTCTTCAACTAGATAAATTATGTAAAATGAAGTAAAAATGTGCCGGGGGTTTTAAAATTTTACATGTTCATTTACATAGATACAAGTATATACAGTATATACTTGTTCATTGATTTAACAATAGCTTATTTTTGGTTGCCTTCTTTAATTGAACATAAGAAAGTCATTAGCTGTAGTTCGGTAGGATAAACTACGAAATCACGAGGACGAAGTCGCGGGCGGAGAGCTAGTTGACTATATGATTGTGCAATAACGCTCGTGCTCACTCCTGTTTACACAATCGTGTAGTATTTGGCTTTTTATCTTTAGGGCACCGTGACTTTTTGTAGTGAATTCCTATATTATTTACCCAGTATGACATTGATTTGATTTCAAGTTCCCATCAAACTCTCTCCGATAGCTCAAGTACCAAAATTCATGACATCTCCTACTTTTAGCGTTACCCGGAACCAACGACGGGGACGTGGTAAGATTTGGTTCCATTTTGAATATTTATGTATTTTTTTATTTTTTGTTATATCTTTTATTCAATTTTTTTTTTTTTAGTTTTTTGTTTTTTTTTTTTATTTTCGTTGTTTTCTCTTTTTTTTCATTATTTTTCTTCAATCAACAGATTGTATTTTCCAACTTCTCGTATTTCAATTTTTTTTTTCAATTTGAGTTTTATGTACTCAATCTTATTAATAATAATCGTACCTCAGGAAATAAAGACATTTGAATCGAAAAAATCCTAATTAAGTAATTTTACCAGAATTATGTTCAGTATGATAGTAGACATGTTGCCTGAAAAGTCCATAAGAAACCCATCACAGCAAAAAAACTAGATCTCGTTCAAACCAATTTTCGCTGGTAGTTTACATAGTAATGTACATTATATATTTTTTTTAGTTTTATCATTCTCTTATTTTAGAAGTTACAGGGGGGGGGGACACACATTTTACCACTTTGGCAGAGTCTCTCGCGCAAACTATTCAGTTTAGAAAAAAATGATATTAGAAACCTCAATATCATTTTTGAAGACCTATCCATAGATACCCCACACGTATGGGTCTGTTGAAAAAAAATATTTTTAGTTTTAGTTTCAAGTATGGGAACCCCCAAAATTTATTGTTTTATTTTTATTTTTGTGTGAAAATCTTAATGCGGTTCACAGAATACATCTACTTACCAAGTTTCAACAGCATAGTTCATATAGTTTCGGAATAAAGTGGCTGTGACATACGGACGGACAGACAGACAGACAGACAGACATGACGAATATAGATTCGTCATGTCTGTCTGTCTGTCTGTCTGTCTGTCTATCTGTTCGTTTTTTGCCATTTGGCTACGGAACCCTAAAAACTGGCTTGTCAAAGGGTTAAAAAAAAATTCCTAAAGTTTTGATTTTACTGCAATTTGTTATGATAGCAAATTTATTCCTTGTTCAATTGTAAACTTTAAAGTCCTGCATAAGATTAATTGGTTTTCGAGATATGAGCCAAAATATATTTATTTTTTGTTTTTATATTTTGTACTATATCTGTGCGTATATGGCAATTTAGGTTATTTAAATTATGTTTTTATGCTCAAGAGAGCCGTTTAATATTCAGGTTACCATAAACCATTATAATATTGTAGCGAAATGAAATATTAAGTATATTGATAAAATTGACCCGTGTTTCTTCTTTTTAATGATTAACATCGATCAACATATATAAAATTAGATGCGGTTGGATTATTTTTTTGGCACTCCCTGTGAGTGACGATCACTTGTTGGTCCTATGTCATTATATACGTGCCAGTACATGCCTGATTTCGCGTATGCAATGTAATGTACTGCTGACCAATTCACGATACCAGCTAGCGAATAGCTTTTGTTTTTTATCTTTACAGTGTTTACTATGGATCCAAGTGTGTGACGGAGATTATTATTTCGGTTTGTGTATCTATCGTCAGTTATAACACTCGTATCAATGATCAAATGTGGCCCATATTCAATCTCGTCCTGGAGTACATTTTTGGCAAAACCGCTTCGTTTGATGCCCATCATCAATTGCCTGTTGCATGGCACATAAGCCTTGACTCAGTATTAAATCAATATTTATACCGAAAACAATATTTTGATTTTTCAAGTTATAGCCGCATTGGCAGACAACTATTGTTGAGTAGCTCGGTGTGTCATTAAAAATGTATTGTGCCAGATGAGCTACGTTGCATTCAGTGTCCATTTGTTTTATTTTTTTGTGTGATTGATTCCATTTTAAACAGTCCTGTTTTCATTAATATTTCGGCTCGTTCACGGCAATCGACTGCCAAAATTTTTTGTTTACCTGTGAGTATTTTTCGAGCCAATCGGATTGTTTTATTGGTAGAGTCGTCAAGAGCCTGGCTATATACATCATTCGAAGCCATCCCACTCAAAAGCAGTTGGAAAAGCGAATCGAATGCACAGGTTCGTTTTAAGTTTAGCCGAAGATTTGCCATAATCACGGGCGGACAGAAAAGCCCATTTTTAAATGCAGGTAGTTTTGAAACCTTCGCATTTTTTAAGTAATCCCATTCCGGGCATGTTTCTAAATAAGATGGTTTCCTTCTTTTTTTCACAGGGGATTTTTCAGACTCAGTAAATGTATTTTTCTTTTCAGCTTTTCCGCGCCAATCTTCCTGCGAGTTCCAAGCACTGCATTCATTGAGTGTGCTTGAGAACATATTTTCATCGTTTTTCAACCATTGTTCAGATGACCGACCATCGTCCCCGTCCTCAACATTCGTATTGTCGCTCGTGGATTTAGACTCGTCTTCTTTAGACCTATCGGTAGGTTTAAGCTGATCATTAGGGCTCGGCATATCCTCTAAAATATCGTGCCGAAGGTCAGCCTCGTAACTACTTTCAGTTCGTTCCATTTTTTCCGCCGCATAGTGTAGTACGGTAACAGAAGTTTCAGCATTTTAGTCTGAAATTGTATTGCTATTTTGATCTTTGAAGCTTTTATCTCTGTTTTGGTTGTTGTCTGAGCTCTCAAATTCGCTTGGTACATTATGGAACTCAGGTACTTCGGAAATCTGGATACTCGATCCGTTTGTATTTGCAATAACACTCTGTCCTTTTAAATCAGTCCTCGCAACTGGCGGCACATCTTTTTCATTGGATGCTAATTTCACTTTCCCATCGAGGTAGCCCAAATGATGAAGGACGAATTTGTCAACTCGCATCGGCAATTTACTACTGAATGCACGATTTTTTAAGTCGGCAAACTCGGACTCAACTGATGAAGATGTTGCTATCTTTTCACCCCTGCCAAAATGAGGTCGCATAACGTTCGTCCAAAGTGGCAAAATCGGAAGCAGCTGTTTTTTCATTCTTTGAGAAACCCCGGATTGAAGCACGCATTTATGGTGTTCCCTCCTTTCGGTCTTCTTCCAATGTCTTCCTACATTGGAATATCTCGTATTCGCCCACATTTGCCAGTCTGTATCAATTTCATCATTCTCTTCATCGCTATTATCGCTGACCTCAACGTCATTAGAATCTCCCGTAACATTTTCAATCTCTTCCAAAGCTACTCCTTTGATAATGTTGTTGAGAGCTTGCATCCGTATTTCTGCTGGCACCGCTTCTCCCTTGGTCGTGAAGCCGATTGATTCACTCAACGCGACAGCGAGAACTGATTCAAGTAAACCCGTCACCGCTTCGAAATCATGCATTTGATATGCTTGGCAAATACACCGAATGAAAAACCTGCGGGCTGCGATAACTGTCACTTGAAGAAATTTCCAACGGGAAACCATTGCAACAAAATGGCTTACATCCAGCCTCATGTAAGATGCTGGGATTGCCACAGAACCTCGTGTAACACTATCGTAGCATTTTTGCAGATATTCATTCAAATCGTTGCATTTTCCAAACACTTCAGCAACGGCGTTCACCAAAGCCCGGCCGAAATCACAGATGACAGTAGGCGGTCGGGGTGCACCTTTAGTTAAAATAAATTTACAATACAATTGTGTAGTAATTGTAAAGTGTATTTCCCTGATGTTAGCTAAGCTAAATCTTCAATTAGGCTCTGGAATCTGAGTGAGAATTCTGGATTTCGGTAGTATGTTTTTTTAAAGCATAAGTATAGGAGTAATAGAATTCGATGACATGCTGGACATCAGAACCTCTTATTATATATTTTTTTTAATATTTGTTATGAACCCTTAAAATTTTCTCGATTTTAGCTAACCTAAATTTTCAACTAGGCTCTGTAGAATATTATGTGAGAGTTCTGGCTTTCTGTAGTCTGTTTTTATAAAGTCCAGTTATAGGAGTAAAAGAATTCAATGAGATGCTGGGCTTCAATATCTGTAATTTGTTTTTTGAAATTTTTGTAATGAACTGTGAAAATTTTCTGGCTTTTGGCAAACATAAATTTTCAAATAGGCTCTGTAGAATGTTTAGTGAGAGTTTTGGATTTTTGTTGTAAGTTTTTATAAAGTGCTGTTTCAAGAGTAATAGAATACGATGAGATGGTGGGCCTCAGATCCTCTAAATATTTTTTTTAGGTTTTTTTTAATGAACCCTTATAATGTTCTTGATTATTGCTCAACTAAATCTTCGACCAGGCTCAGTAGATACTTAAGTGAGACTTCTGGCTTAATGTAGCATGTTTTCATTAAGACGTTTCATAGCAGTACTGAAAACCAATGAGATGCCTGGCCTTATTACCTTCCAACATTTTTTTTGATTTTTTTATTGCGTACAAAGTATATTTCCTTGATTTTAGCTAAGCTAAATCTTCAACCAGGCTCTGGAATCTGAGTGAGAGTTCTGGATTTCGGTAGTATGTTTTTTTAAAGCATAAGTATAGGAGTAATAGAATTCGATGAGATGCTGGACATCAGAACCTCTTATTATATTTTTTTTAATATTTGTTATGAACCCTTAAAATTTTCTCGATTTTAGCTAACCTAAATATTCAACTAGGCGCTGTAGAATATTATATGAGAGTTCTGGCTTTCTGTATTATGTTTTTATAAAGCCCAGTTATAGGAGTAATAGAATTCAAATAGACGCTGGGTCTCAGAACCTATTATTTATTTTTTTGGAATGTTTGTAATGAACTCTGAAAATTATCTTGATTTTGGCTAACATAAATTTTTAAATAGGCTCTGTAGAATGTTTGATGAGAGTTTTGGATTTCTGTTGTATGTTTTCATAAAGTGCTGTTTCAAGAGTAATAGAATACGATGAGTTGCTGGGCCTCAGATCCTCTAAATATTTTTTTTAGGTTTTTTTTAATGAACCCTTATAATGTTCTTGATTATTGCTCAACTAAATCTTCGACCAGGCTCAGTAGATACTTAAGTGAGACTTCTGGCTTAATGTAGCATGTTTTCATTAAGACGTTTCATAGCAGTACTGAAAACCAATGAGATGCCTGGCCTTATTACCTTCCAACATTTTTTTTGATTTTTTTATTGCGTACAAAGTATATTTCCTTGATTTTAGCTAAGCTAAATCTTCAACCAGGCTCTGGAATCTGAGTGAGAGTTCTGGATTTCGGTAGTATGTTTTTTTAAAGCATAAGTATAGGAGTAATAGAATTCGATGAGATGCTGGACATCAGAACCTCTTATTATATTTTTTTTAATATTTGTTATGAACCCTTAAAATTTTCTCGATTTTAGCTAACCTAAATATTCAACTAGGCGCTGTAGAATATTATATGAGAGTTCTGGCTTTCTGTATTATGTTTTTATAAAGCCCAGTTATAGGAGTAATAGAATTCAAATAGACGCTGGGTCTCAGAACCTATTTATTAGCGAGTCCCCACTACTCATCTACAACTAATAAAGACAGATCAATTAATTTAGCGAGTCCCTGAAACCCCCATACCTCCGCACTACTCATCTACAACTAATGAAGACAAGAGTGGCAAAGTTTTCTAAACGGGCGCAGCGCCGTAATAGCTATGAAAAAAAAAAAAAAAAGAGGGACTCCGCCAAAAAGGATGGAATGCCCATAACCATATTAGCTTGTGACAATGTCAGAGCGAGCGAAGCATGCTCGAAAATGTTAGTAAACTAGGTAAGAATTTGTTTTGCCATAAAATAATTTACAGGGCTAGAAGAGCGTAGCAGTACATACAGAACGGAGCAAGGCATTTGTGTCGTAATTCTCGTAACAAAAGATTTGTTTGTAGAGAAAGAATTAACCTTAGCAAGGCACAATTTACAGAACAGTTTCTACTACCACAAGATAAGTATTTTATCTCAAACAATAAGTGTACGCCCATCCTCCCGCACTATTGAAAATTAGTTACATGATTTTATATGTACTGTATATGTACTGTAACAGACAGAAAAAAAATAAAAAACAATCTTGTCTTTATTGCCGACCCCTTGTTTGGCCGTGTACATCCATTTTAAAGAATTGATCGATTTTTTTATTTGTCAGAATTCTCTTCACGCGTATTTCTTTACACGATTATAAGAACGTATATACAGACTACGTCAAAACGAAACGTTTAAGTACGTATATACAGACTACGTCAAAACGAAATATGGTGGGCTTGCGACAGAAAGGGTGGATCCTGGCTACCCTCTTACTTATTCTTATAGCATCATGGAGATGTGGTACTATAGCGACACTCACGGGTCAAGGGGACAACCAAATGATATATACCTGAGGTTGATTAGTCCAGCTACCCTCGAGGGGATGCGCATGACGCGAGCCAGGTGTATTGCTTGGTTTGAGGAAACTCTTCTTGGGCTGTACTCAGGCGGATATCACGTTAAAATTAGAGGAGACCTGGGTATCCCCGCATCCCTTCTTGAGTACGGAAGGGAGTTCTTCTTCAAAGGTGCTCAAGTTAGCTCTGCTCTAAAGTGGATATCCAGGATTGCCAGTGAGGCGAATCAACTATCCCGTCCTAAAACAGTGATATTATTGCAGGTCTGTACTCGACGGGAATGTCTTCAACCCAGAAGAACCATACTGCTCTGGCCGCCTATTGGACTACGGTTCTCGAGGCCTCGTGCATGGAACGGATGGGAGACATGGCCAGTCTCCTAACCGTTCCACGCACGTTGGGAGGATGGCTCCTGACTTTTTCGCCAGCGTTTCACACCAGGGCTGTCCAGGACCCACTCACATGCGCTCTGCATCTTGTTAGAACATACAATCTTCCCTTCACAGGCAGCCATATGCGTCGGGTAGCAAGCACACGCACGAAAGAGACCCCAACCATGCTCATCAAAGACCCTCAATCCCTTCCACTCGTTATGCCCCGGCAACCGGTGAATTACCTGAAGACGAATTTAGGAGTAGGTCTTCTAGGTATTATTCAAAAAAAGGAATTGACCCCTCTATTCACACCCGAGCTAGAGGAGGACATATTGCTCACCCTTTCAAAGCCTGCCCTTGTGAATAAGTTTTCCAGCACTGGATCAATCCAAAATGTTGCCTGCAGAGAGTGAAGCTCTAATGTTGGTGTTGAAGCACTGCAACCTCCGAGGTCCGAGGATGTCACTGCCATGGAAGACACCATGTTAGAGCAGGTCCTTTCCAGAGGCCCTGGGACCCGAAGTCTGCCTGCACAACAGGAGCAGACTCAAAGTCTGCCAGTGGGAAAACATCCCGTTGGACATCTTCGACGACATGTTATTTTTGCATTTTTTTTGTTTTTATACTTGTTATTTCGATTGAGGGAAAGCTTTGAAATAGTTTTCCAAGTGGCAGTATTGAAAAATGTTGCGAGTAGTGATGCTATTTAATGTAGAAGGGGATAAATCTCGAGGAATGTTCATCCATACATAGGCGCCCCTATAAGAGCTAAAAGGCAACCTCTACAGAAGATGGACTCGTATAGCTTCACCCAAGTTCTATCTCACCCTCTCCAGCTCTGCTAAGCTCAGGTCCTGGGTGAATGGTTGAAGGGACACGATAATTCAACAAAAGACGGACGCAAGCGAGGAGGAGCTGGACCGCAGGACATCTCATGTGTAATCCGGCTTCCTGACTCATCGTCTCCCCTGTCCCACCATGAGTAGGGGTGGGCAAAGCAACTCTACCAGCAACTTTGCATCTCATGTGAGGATAGCACAGCCACTGCATAAGCTATAAAAGGAGAGGATTATACCATATGTTTCCAATCAGTCTTCCTATACCGAGTGCCCGTCCTAAACATCGTGGCTACCAATAGACTTCGCAGGCACACTCTCCTCTTCAACATTCTTCACAACCGAGACCGCGAGACCTGGGATCTCTGGGAAAGAAGGGATGAGTTTCTTTCTGAGGGTTTCCTCTTCAACATTCTTCACAACCGAGACCGCGAGACCTGGGATCTCTGGCCAAGAAGGGATGAGTTTCTTTCTGAAGGCCTGCGCCAAAAGGGATGGAGCGGCAACAATTTCTGGAGTCCCTGAAACCCTACACTAAACCTCTACAACGAATGAAAATCGTTTCATAGAACTCCGCCCCAGAAAGATTTTTAGTTTATCGCAGAACTACAAAAAGACCTAGCGGAAAATTTATTAGATGGCGCCATGACTTACAACCAACCGTGATTTTAGAGGGACTAAGACAGAAAGGATGGAATGGCAATAATCATTATAATCTTATTTGTTCTCGGCACCTGTAGCAGTTTTATGAAGGGTTCAGACAAAAGGGGTGTAGTACCAGTAATCAAGGTCTGAAACAACTAAAAAAATATTTTGCCAAACGAGAAGTTACAGGGCTAGAAGAGCGTACATACAGTACGGAGCACGACATGCGTGTCACTCATCTCTGTAACAGAGGGTTTGTTTGTAGAGAAAGAATTAACCGTAAATCACAAAGAACGTTTTTACCTTTATCCAACTTCCTTCTTTGAACGTTTTTACCTTTATCCAACTTCCTTCTTTAAGTGTCATTTCGAGTATATATGTAGAATGGCTGTCTACATTCTGTATCTGTGTGCTAGATAATTTACAGGTTAGTTTCTATCTCAACATAAATATTTATCTCAATCCTACCGCACTAATACCTAATGAAAGTTACATAATTTTCTACATGTACTCAGAAGAAAGTATGGTAAACATTTCTGGTGATCGGAGAGGTAGTCTCGCAGATACTGAAAACGATATGGAATTCATAACTGAGATATTCAATTGTTTAATTTTACCAATTGAGAAAATAAAACAAGATACTCCCTTTATTTTACAAACTTGTACAAGAACTATGGACACCCAATTCCTAAATCATTTAGATACGGATCCAGATATTGCAATTTGTCAGATTGAAAAAAGCAAACCGTACACTAAAAGCGAGACGACCATATGCAAAGAAGATACTGTGTGAGTTTTGTGAGAGTTACTGTTATAATTGTTTAGAATAAAAGAAGTCATTTTGTAAGAATGAAAAAGCAAACCTTACACTTAAACCGAGTAAACGCAGTTTCGGTTATAATAAAATTTCTGTGTTGGGGCATGAAAATATCGCCGGCGAATAAAAAAAAAGGAAAAACGGAGAACGGCCTCGTCTGATGAGGGACGACCCGTATTCATGGCGATTGACTTCTCAAGCGTATTCATTGGCGATGGACTTCTCAAGTTGGCCGCACCAGTTTCCGATACGAAGGGGTAACCCCGCTCTTCAAGGAGCTGGATCGCCTCTTGGGAGTCGATCACGTAATGGCTTATACTCAGATGTTCTCCTTAGAATTATTCTATTCCAGGACAGGTTAAATTTCTGTGTTGGGCATGAAAATATCGCCAGTGAATAGTTAAACCTGATAATAATTTTAAAAAAAAATGTTTTACTTAAAAAAAACATTCATAAACCACCTTTATCATAACCACTTTTATCATAACTAGAAAAGAAAGAAAGAAAGAAAGAAATAAAGAAAGAAAACTTGTTTATTTGGCACACACACTTTACCTTTATTAACCACTGTTGGTTTTAGCGATACTGAAAGGTTTTCTTCTGAAGACGTGTAAGTCGAAACATACAGTCAACCTCAACAAGTTCAACCAGCCAGTTCCTTGTTTGACCCCGTCATTACCTCATACAGTTCTTCAAAGTTCTGCAACTTCTTTACCTTCTCAATCTATTTATACCACTCGCAACTATCTCAAACCCACAGGCTTGCACGATGTGGCAAACCAGCTCAAATTTACTTTTAATGGGAAATCATGACCTAGGTGATTGTTCCAAAGATTAGAAGAATTCTGTTTATCTAGGAATGTATCAGAGGAAATGCTTTGCAAACAAGCATTTGAAATCTTCACTGATGATGCAATTCATTGGTTTCGATTTCAATATAATCGAAATCTTACCTTGACTTGCGAGTCAAATCCACCTTTTATTGATCAAAGACTTTGGTTTACATAATGACTGTAAAATGCTAGAAGCTAATATAAACAGAACTCAGTTCAGTTCATTTTTGAGTATGGGAGCATCTAGATGAAAACAAGCAACTTGAAATTTTACTTAATAATGGGAGACCGTGTTATTCAGTCTTTATAGCGCTTAAAGATGTCAAAACAATGAAAAATATTGTATTTTTTCTGAATCTAAATACTAAATAGTGTTGAAGAGTGATGAGAGAAGTGAAGGATTCTTTGGAGAAAAATAACACAAAACAGAAACTGGAAATAGAAGATTGATAACCAGTAAGTGGATTTTTACTTGAAGCCGGGAGGGAGATACAAAGCACGACTTGTTGCTAGAGGAATTCTACAAAAATATAATATCAATAAGAGACTTATAGTCCAGTGGTGTATACTACACTCGCTTCCGAATGCTCCACAGAAAGGTCTACAGTTGAAACAGTTTTTGATGTGAAGACAGCGGTTTTTGTATGGAGAGTTAAATGAAGATATTTTTATGGAAATTCCATTAGGATACGATTATGGTGAAAATAAAGAATTAAATGAAAGAAGAGTCTCTATAGCACCACTCACGTGGAATAAGCAGCTAACTGAATATTTAAAGAAATTGGGCTTTCGACAACTGAAATAATGCATGTCTGTTTTTGTGTAAAGAAAAGGAAATTTACTTGGCAATTTATGTCGATGATAGAATTTTGAAAGGAAAAAGTGAAAACTAATATTAATATAATGAAAGGACTGAAAAAAGAATATAAAACAGAAAATTTGATAAGTCGAGAAGTTTATTGGACTTGATATACAGGTTGGTCAAAATAATTAATTTTTTTAAGGAATCTCACATTGAAAAATATTGTTTTTTTTGGAAACAGTGACTTAATGTATGACAGTAATGATGACTATACTTAATCAGGATCTCAACCTGATTCTTGCAAAACTCACCACCAGCCCAGAGTTCCCCACTAAATTCAATGCCATAGATGATAAGAAGGCCCGGAGCACAATGTTAAAGGAGATGTTTATGCCAATTCCACGAAAACTGGATCAATGGATAAGATCATCCCACTCAGGAGAACCATGAGCCACCCCCAACGACTGCTCCCACCCATCAGGAGAGCCTCTCCTCCCCCCTCTCCCCTCCCTCCAGCCCAAGCTCCAAACAGCATCCGGTTCGAAGGACCAAAAATAATGGTGGCGCCTAACACCAAATACTTGGGCGGAAATATTAAATTGTTTGCGTTTATCCCAGACGCAGGGGGGCTGGTTTAATTAAATAGTGGACTGTATGAAGCGGGGTCGAAAAATACGTGAGTCTGACCTTGCAAAATACGACACGAATTAGGACGACGAAATCGTACATGGACAAAGGAATTTGGCAGGAAAATGCAACACCACTGACCTGTAGATTCACCATCAATCTTCCACGTCGGCCGGCCGAAGGTTCGAGACCTTGCTGGATCAGGGCAGCGCACGAGAGGGCGCACAGACGACTTTCACAGCTAATACACGCACTTTACGTAGTGTTTTAGATAATAGTTCGTAAATGCACTCGCGACAGTTCACAACCGTAAATTTGTAATAAAATTAACAAGGGAGCAGGCAATTAGTAACACTGCTCTCGTCGAAGCACGCGACAAGACAATAGAGTCTTCACACCGTCACCGTAGATGGTGACAAGGACAGCGATAGTCCGGGTGTGCGTGCATGAGGGAAAAGGATGGGACACGACAGGATAGTGACGCATTTTGCAAGTCATTTCTTACTTCTAACCTACAGTGAAAATAATAAGCTAATACGAAATCCAACATCCCGCCAGCCTTGAAGAAACCCTTCAAAAAAAGGTTAGAAAACTAAGAAAATCGCTATATTTAGCAACTTCAAGGATTTACTAGAGCGGAGAAATATAATGAAACTTCTAACTTTAACTTAAGTAACATAAAATAAGCTAATTTATACTTATGGGCCTAAAAATATATATAATAGAGATATATGAATATATGGCTATTGAGTCGGAAGAGGGCATAACCGCACTACTGGTCGTTTATAAGTACCGGTTTTAGTTTTTACTTCCGCTACGCGAACAACACCATCCTTACCAGGGTATACATTGGTAACCACTCCCAATGGCCACTGTAAGGGTGGAGCGTTATCTACATTTAACAACACTACAGTACCGACTGTAATAGGATTAGACGGAGTATTCCATTTTTCGCGTTGTTGCAAGTTATGTAAATATTCCGACTTAAATCGCCTCCAATACGATTGAACTATCGAATCCATTAAAGAGAAACGAGACAACAGATCTGTTCGTTCTTCGGATAAGTCGATAAGTCGGAGTAAGTGCTAATGGCTCTGATGGATCTGAGCTCAAAACATAAAGAGGACGGCTATTTAGCACTGCCTCAATTTGAATAAAAATAGTCGACATCTCCTCAAAGGTGAGAACTTGATTACCGATTGTACGAAATAAAAGCGACTTGGTGCTCTTAACGTTCGCTTCCCATATCCCTCCGAAGTGACTTGCTGTAGGAGGGTTCATTCGCCACGTGATGCGGTTCTTCGCGAGTTCATGACTAAAACTTTGATAGTAATCAGCGGTTTGTAAAAACTCGTGGAAGTTCATTAAAATATTTTTTAGAAGCGACAAAATTAGTCCCGTTATCGCTATATAAGAAATTACAAGGACCTCTTCGCGATATGAATCGTTTAAATGCGTCGATAAAGGAAGCGGAAGTTAAGTTAGAAACTAGTAGTCTATTTTCCTCAAGTGCAGGAAGAAGATATTGACAATGTCTACTTACAAACTCCGCACAAAAAAGTTGTAATTGTTGTTTTTTCACTATTGACGTTTCGAAGTTTCCTCCGTGCCTCGGATGCACGTTAAGCCTTTGGTCCCGGCTGTCATTTTCTAGCCAAGAGGTATCGTGTTACCCAGTTACTGGGTTGTGGAGGTCAGATAGGCAGTCCCTCTAAGTAAAACACTGGTACTCTGCATCCGGTTAGACTGGAAGTCGACCCCAACAATGAAGTTGGGAAAAGGCTAGGCAGATTGAAAACGTCACAGACCAGTGCACCTACTCTATAACATGTTGTGATGAGGCGGAAAAGGGCGAAGAGCCAGCTCCCAAGTATATAAACGAGCAATAGCTAAAATCACGACAAATGAAAAAAACATCTTCAATTTACAGGCAACGAACGAAATAAGCTGCCTGCGTTGAAAAATCTTTCCAAAAATGCTTAAGAGGTAGAAGTACCTTTCTGTAGGAGGGTTCATTCGCCACGTGATGCGGTTCTTCGCGAGTTCATGACTAAAACTTGATACAAATCAAAGGCAAAACCCAAGAGAATATTGGTTTTTATTGTGTAATAGATTAGATGGAAACCAACAAAGGATGGTTTAACTAAGCTCAATTACTCCCCTCACAGACTAAAACACCCAGAAGATAATCACAAATGGATAGGGAGGTTCTTTAAACAACTGAACCCGAAGAACAATAAGATAATGAGGCTTCTCCAACAATCAAAACGTGATTCAGAAGACACAGGAGACATAGTTAAAGCATTTACGTTAGATAAGAGTATAACCATACCAGATAAGTCAAAAGTTGAGGATGACATACTCAAATGGGGCACTATTTCTTGATACACATGTCATAACATTATTATCAAATGCAGCGTCACAAGAGGAGATAACAAATCTGAGGAAACAAAATAGGATTGTAGAAATCAATGATATATCTGGACTTGAATCTAATGATATAACCACTGAATCTATGGGATCAGTCTTAGTGACGAAAAATATGTGCGTTATATTAGATCAAGGAGTGATTATGGACAGAAATACTTTGTTGATGATTCAAAGACATTGCTGTCGCTAGATTTCAAACAATGTTATCCATGAAAAACAGGTCAGATGATCGATTCCAACCGAATGACTGGATTTTCCTCCAATCAATCGTTTGTACAGTTTAGGAGATGATATGTTAGTTGCTAATGGTATAGAGGCATATATTGGAGTGAAATTATTGGAGCCTATATGCAACAAGAGATTGGCAGATCTTGCTCAAAAAGAGAAGGATCTATTGCCCAAATTTACTAATTTTGATAATCATATTACAGATTCTATTAGTGAGTTGTCTAAGGATATAAGAAATCTTATACCGTTTTCTCACCACATATTGATAGAAGGTGATACGAGGGTGTTATTGAATATGTATGGTTGCTTCCGACACTGTGGGATATCCTTACATTGATTATAAAAAGGGACTTGTGAAATTGGAGAGCCAAGTCAATCTCAAAAAAGACAGACACCGCATATGCTAACATGTTGGCCAGCGATCTTGCTTACATGGTATTGAGGTCACAATTCAGAGAGAAGAAAAAAGGGTATTTAAACATCACATTGCTAGATGAGAGGCATCCTCTGTACAATAATGTGAAAGAGAAAACATGGCCAACTCCAAAAAAGATTATGGATTTCGGAAATCACTGGCATGAACTGCCGTTAATAAAGAGCTTTGAAATTCCAGATGTTATTGACCCTTCAATAATATATAGTGAATAGAGTCATTCGATGCAATTGTCTGAAATAAAGCGACACATTATGTCTGGGTCAAACAATCCAATCCCAACAAGAAAGGTCTTGGAAACATTCTTAAAAACACCA
Source organism: Orthosia gothica (assembly GCA_949775005.1). Classification (NCBI taxonomy): domain Eukaryota; kingdom Metazoa; phylum Arthropoda; class Insecta; order Lepidoptera; family Noctuidae; genus Orthosia; species Orthosia gothica. The sequence goes on along the minus strand of OX459034.1, from coordinate 63,757,760 downwards.
GCTACGGATTGGCCTAAATTTCTGCAAGAGATTAATGATTATGGATTAAATGAAGAGGATTTAGTCATCGGATTGAAGGCTAAGGAGAGGGAGATCAAAGTAGAAGGGCGATTTTTCTCATTTATGTCCTGGCGCTTTAGAGAATACTTTGTTATCACTGAGTATTTAATTAAGACCCGTTTTGTACCTTTATTCAGGGGATTGACAATGGCTGATGATTGAACAACCGTGGTAAAGAAAATGATGGAGACAACTTCAGGTCTCGGCAAGGATGGTTATGACACTATCTGTATATCAAATCATTTTGATTACAGCAAGTGGAATAACCACCAACGTGGTTCCGCTAATGATCCCGTTTTCACTGTCATGGGCAAGTTTTTAGGATATCCAAATCTGTTAATCCAAACTCTCGAATTTTTTGGAACAGTCCGATCAAGCTGGATGCCACTCCAATAAATGATGCCGATCTATACTCACTCAAAAATCGGGAGAATAGAGGTTTAATTGATCTTAAGAATAATAAGAACCGATCTTCTTCATGCGACATGTAAAGCAGCACTGCTTTAATCGTCTGATTCTTGATTAATCTAATATCGTGTAATAACTCCTGTTTGATTTCCTCTTTGATTAAGACAATGGATTGAGCCCTCCAGGTATATTCAGAGACCAAGTTCTTTCAAGTTTCGGATTACCGACTTTGATACTAAGCTCTTTAACCCACTGTGGTGGTCCATGATTGTAGACAATCTTCCAAAATGTCAATGCTTCAGTCACCGGATTAGGGAAACCTCGGATGAGGAAGCGAGATAAGGACATTCCTGATATTCCACCTAGAGAGGGATCTAAGAATAAAGCTGCTGCTTTATATTCTTTAGTACTCTTAAACTTTGATCCTAAGGTTTCCTCCGATATAGAACCTTTAATGGCAGGATTGTGTAATTCTAAGATATTTCTACAGAAGTTGCCTAAGAAGTTGTACTGCAAGATAGGCTCGATTGGACTATTGAAATTATGCTCGTTCATGCTTAGATTTACGTAGCAATATCCATTTACTGATGACGTATTCTTTCGAGAAGCCAATGTCACAGTTTCATGCCAAGGGAAACGTTTTAGGTTCAACATCTGAGCAAGATTTCTGTCAATGAAACTAGTCGAGCTGCCACTATCAATCAAAGCATCAGCTTTGTAGTTATTTATCATAACAGTAACCGTAGTTTTACGTTAACTTGTAGGGGATGCTGCTAAGATTGCATCTCTGGTCCCGAATCAAACAAAGCATTATTCGTTGGCTTGGTTGTTGGACTTCTGCAAACTTTAGCAAAGTGAACTTTCTTTTCGCATTTTTGACACGTAGCGTGGAAAGCTGGGCATTTAGTCCTTTGGTGCACACTGCCACCACAAAAAAAAACAGCGTCTGCGTGATGAGGTTGCTTCAAGATCATTAGGATTTTCGAGTTGAGGTTCCGAAATCTGCGTCTGATTGATATCCAACGGCGAAAGTCTGTTGTCGAAATCTTTCGAGTTCTTTTCTGCCATTTCCAGTGACAATTCCCTCCCTTTATTTTACAAACTTGTACAAGAACTATGGACACCCAATTCCTAAATCATTTAGATACGGATCCAGATAGATGACCATATTGCAACGAAGATACTGAGAGTTACTGTTATTTGCTTAGTATAAAAAGTCATTTTGTCAGATTGAAAAAAGCAAACCGTACACTAAAAGCGAGACGACCATATTGCAAAGAAGATACTGTGTGAGTTTCGTGAGAGTTACTGTTTTAATTGTTTAGAATAAAAGAAGTCATTTTGTAAGAATGAAAAAGCAAACCTTACACTTAAACCGAGTAAACGCAGTTTCGGTTATAATAAAATTTCTGTGTTGGGGCATGAAAATATCGCCGGCAAATAAAAAAAAAAGGAAAAACGGAGAACGGCCTCGTCTGATGAGGGACGA